>OY740765.1:61940969-62142187 GCA_963513935.1 Aphrophora alni
TAAGGAGTAGAGAAGAACCGTCCAAACAATCGGTAGCCATGTGTGCCTATCTAAAATGACAGCCTATATTTAAAATAATATAAAGTATATAAATAGTACTAACATTTGTTTTACTTTAGCTTTAACGGAGTATGACTACAAGGGAGGCTATACAATCATTAATAATGTAATCTTTGGCAGCAGTACTATCTTGGGGCTCCTGCCCACAGTAATGCCATAATGATTTTTCCTTGTTGTTTAAAGGCAAAAAAATTCTCGGTTATCCCCCACATCCAAACAAAGGAAGAACAGGACATAAAATAAAAACCCTAGCTCTCGAACTCTCTAATTGCGTAAGGGTCGGAAAAGAACAAGAGTTGGTCAAGAGATACCTGATAGAAAATATGAAAGAGGTGGATCTAAGACAACATGAAGAAGAAAGATGTAGATCCAGCTGGCTTCCGGATGCCAAGCTCGTACTCACTAAAATGCGCTCCTGATGGTGATGCCATAATGATATCTGGGGTGAAGGCTCAAATGGAATTTCAAGAAAATATGTCATACTACAGTTTTGTGGAAAGCTCATTTAGCGTATAAAACGGTAATACAAACCCTATTTCACTGTATTGGCTGTCTTCGAAAAGATAGCTTATAATGTGCAATTGACATATTAATTTAGATGCCTCTTCTTAATCAAACTCCTTTCAAGCTTAAGGCAAATATAAGTACATAACTATTTTTAACTTCGGACGGCTACTATTTTAGATAGGGGCAACATAGTGATTTCCGTGTTTTCCCTTCTCATATATTAAAAATTATGTATTACTCGATGGAGGTTACCATTTAACATTTTTTAGTTGCCCCCAACCCCCGATTTCATTCGTTTAAAATTTAAAGGGGCGGGACATCTGAAAACGTCAATGTATTTTTCATCTTTTACGTCGTAACGCTCCATATTGTTGAACTATTAAATCAAATATTTTAGCTTTTTTCTTTTTAACGGCATAAAATACTTAAATTAAATAGTTATGTGTCAAGCACATAACTTTCCAATTTGCTTGCATAAAAACTAGAGTTAAATTAAAACTCAGAGTCTTTAAAAAGACACATTTTATAAGTATCATCAAAATGGATCAGTAAAAAAAATCGAGATCCAAACTGATGTTAAATTCGAACTCAATGCTCCAAAACGAATAAATATTATTAATTTCATTAAAACCGAACTACTTATAACAAATTAATAAATTTGGGACCACC
Source organism: Aphrophora alni (assembly GCA_963513935.1). NCBI lineage: Eukaryota > Metazoa > Arthropoda > Insecta > Hemiptera > Aphrophoridae > Aphrophora > Aphrophora alni. The sequence continues at coordinate 61,942,206 of OY740765.1, forward strand.
TACTATTTTTACAAAAATCTACCTAAGAAACGCCCACTAAAGTTACAAAATTGTAAGTCATTCGAACCACTTGGTCTTCAAATAACGCGTGACAATCCTTTTCACCCTTGCTCAATTTTCATCCCCAACTGTTAAGCGATTTGGGACAAAATCATATAACTCAATGGGACACGTAACTACCTTAATTTTTTTTTCATTCGATCAGACCACACTTTCCAAAGATATTATGTGAAAAAAATACCACAGACAGGCGGACGGAGACTGGAGAGGATCATTTCGAAAATTGCCTAATCGTTTCAAAGGGCTCAATCATCTAGGCCAAATATTGTCAATTTTTTTGTTATTAAAGTTTATTTCAAAACTTTCACAGTCCGTCAAATTTTACCAACGACTCGAGGTCAAACTCAATAGGCCTACTTGTCGAACTTTCACAGTCCGGCAAACTTTATCCAGTAACTTGAGGTCAAACTCAATAAGGTTACTTGTCAAACTTTGCAAGTGACTTGAGGTCAAACTCAATGAGCTTACTTGTCAAATTTTACCAATGACTCGAGGTCAAACTCAATAGGCCTACTTGTCGAACTTTCATAGTCCGGCAAACTTTATCCAGTAACTTGAGGTTAAACGCAATAGCTTACTTGTCAAACTTTCACAGTCCGGCAAACTTTACCAGCGACTCGAGGTCCAAACTTTGTAATCCTACCTATACAAGTTAAAAATGTAATTTTCCTTCTTTTTAGATATTTTCTTTATTTACTAAGAATAACAAAACAATAAAATTTAAAAAATAATAACAATTCATTTATTTTAGAAAAGCATGCATTAAAAATAAAATCATGATAATATATTACAAAAGTTTTTTTGCAGTTTCGATATGAGAAATGACATTTTATTATTTTATTATTAACTAACTGCCTGAAATTTGGAATCAAATTCGTGCTGCTATTGCCTTCTATCTGTACTTTATCTTTGTATAGTTTATTTTGGAAAACGATACTTCTCGCACTTATACCTTGTGAGAAGGGCCATGGACTCCATTGTGCGTTGAACCCATTGTGCCCAGTTTTTAGTTAAGGTTTTTAGTTATGGGTATTTCTTTCCACACACACACATATATAATCCACAATTTTTTACATTCAGGGGTTTCTGTAATTTGATCATTTATTTCTATCTTTTACAACAAAGAATTCCTGATACCCACTCTATTTTTCAGGTAGCTTTTTACAGTTGCAAACATTTGCTGTTCCCATATTTATCAGGCTTAAGATACACACTGATGTTCAAAATTTACGTTTTCAATTGGTGTAGAAGTCAGTAAATCTAACTTCAAGTTCTGATATAAGATCCCTCATGAAATTGGTGAACTGGGTTTTATCAATATCCTTATTACTATCATAAACTGACTTTAGGTAGGGAACCTCTAAACGTTCATTGTTTTGTGTGTGTTGTTTAAAGGCGAAAAACCTTTCGGTCATTATCACCTTATAAAAAAAGAAGAAAAGAAGATAAAATAAAGACCCCCCCTAGCTCTTGAATACTCTCATAGCGCCACCCCGGGGTGCGGACCAACTGGCTTAGTAAGAGGGGGTTGGCGTCCCTCGCGGTCCCCAGTCAAACACTGACAACATATAAATTATCATCTGTATAAACATACACCCAGTTCAAATATATACATTTTCTTATTTTTACCTTTATTAGGTTTTATCGCAGGGGGGTGTGCAGACTATCTGAACCTATTGAGAGGGGTTTAGCGTCCCTCGCGGAACCCCAGCTATACAGGGGTGGTACAATAACATCTTCTTAGAAAATACACACATACAACACAAATACATATTTTACAATTCGTAGAGGTTGTTACACTTCACGATTCACTGAGATACATAAACACTTTACATTTCATATATAGGGATTAGTTTTGCCAACCACTTCGGTCCTTGGTCAGGAAGTGTTCGCGATGGGGGAGGTATCGGATCCTCCCTCTCCAGTTGCGGGTGTGGACTGATGCCCGTCCAGTCAGGTTAAAGAGGATATTCTGGGCCCCAGAGTTCTGGGGTTTGGAAATAATCGAAAGTGATCCAAGTTCTCAGAGTCTCATCTGCAACCGCCCAACACGATGCGCTGGTTAACTCTTTTATGGCCTTTACTAAATTAAACGTGAAACCGGGAAGCGATGAGACAACTTTCGGCATCGTCCGAAGAGTATATTTATGAAATCAAAGGGCGAAATTTGTACATAAGGAACCTGGGATCTGCTCCTAGATTCCTTATTGTCCGTAACAGTGCTGAAGGGTCAAATCTGTCAATCATCCCACCCTTTGTGATTAATAAAGCAATTACTGTTGCTGCAGGAGTTGTACGTTCCATTAGGAAACTTCGAAGTGGGATTTTATTGATACAGACTTACTCTGATAAACAAAGTCACTCTCTATTAAAAGTGAAGTCCTTTTTCGTTGTTGTTATTGTGTGTGTTGAAACTCATAAGGGTTTGATTTCATCTAAAGGCGTAATTTCAAGCCGTGTCTTATTGAACGATAGTACGGAGGAAATAAAGAAAGAGCTCGCAGAACAACACGTCATTAATGTTAAACTTATTTTCCAAACAGAAAAAGACGAGAAAATACCAACCGGTTCTATAATATTAACTTATGGTACTGCAAATCTTCCTGAGCAAGTGTATGCTGGTTTCTTCAATCTAACTGTTAGACCTTACATTCCAAATCCAAGGCGTTTTTTCCGATGCCAAGGATTTAGACATGTTACCAACACATGCTCTAAAGAGGAAGTGCGTCGACAGTGTGGTATTAAAGGCCACAAAAGCGAAGTTGTAATATGGAGGCAAAGTGTGCAAATTGTGATGGCGACTTCCCGCATGTTCAACGAAATGCCCAAAATATAAAGTTGAGAAGACAATTTTAGAAATTGTTGCCAAAGAGAAACTCTCCTTTCCAGAAGCTAGGAAAGTATACAGGCAAAAAACTGCTCTACCTCCTACCGTAGGAAAATCGTACGCAAATGCGACATCAACCCCAGCTCCGAATTCATGTTCATCGTGTAAGGAACGTGAATCCATCGTGTGAGATGGTTGGCTTACTTTCCCAAAAAATAAGGCAATTAATAGCAGTCCAAAGCGGTATTTCTGTTAACTTGCCTGCCTGTTCTAAAGTTTACCTTCCTTCTAAATCTACAAAGCTACTCAAGCTAAATCTGCCTCTTCGTCACAGAAAAACCTCAAATTGCCACCGACAACTGGACAGTGAGGGGGTTTTCAGTTTTTAGAAAAGGCTATGTCATTGCAGACAGAGCTAAGGGTGGAGTAGCAACTCAACCCTTACTAAGGGTTGTGTAAGGGTGGAGTACTCGCCCACAACTCCATCTCTGGTACGTCTGTGAACCTTAGGACTTCATTGCAACCAGTAGCAATAACGATCACTACTCCATACAAAATGACAATTTGTTGTTTGTATCTGCCACCTAATTATATGTTTGAAGAAGTGGAACTGATTGACCTGATCAGACAGTTGCCTGCCCTATTTATTTTGGTGGGCGATTTTAATGCTCACCACTATACTTGGGGATCAAACACCTTCAGCCCCAGAGGGAGCCGTATTGACAGGATTCGATCCAATTTGGATTTGATTCTGCTCGATGACGGTTCACTAACTCATCTGGCGGCTTCTACAGGTGGTTGGACAACTGTCGACTTGCCATTTTGAAGCCCTAGTCTTGCCACTAAATTTGTGTGGTCCGTTCTATCTGACACTATCTGATCACGCTCCTGTGAAGCTTACATTTTCTGACTTCTCGCACTGTAATGATCGCCTTCCCGGATGGGTTTTGCGTAAAGCAAAATGGGAAAGTTTCACCAGTGAATTTCTATCACCTATTTATAATAATAACATTCCTATTAATGAAGCAGTACAGTCATTTACGGAAGCACCCGTTACAGCAAGCACCCCTTACAGCAACGGAAAACAACGTTCCGAAGTCGTCGAGAGACCATTACTTCCACCAGTTCCGTGGTGGAACGACGAATGTAGTAACACTCTCCGTTTACGTCGTAAAGCGCTAAGGAAGTTTAATCGTAGACCTACTTGTGAAAACCTCGAAAGGTATAAAATTCTACGAGCCAAAGCACGTCGAGTGTTTAGGCAGAGTAGGAAGAAATCATGAGCCCAGTACATTGGCTCAATATCAAGAACAACACCCACGTCGACGGTGTAAAAGAAGTTACGTTCTCTTTGAGGTCCTCTTCCCTCTGCTCCCTTATTGGGACTTAAGCAGGGGGATGGAGCTTTGACTACAACTAACTATGAAATTGCTAATGTTTTGGGCTCATCATTCGCTAACTTTTCTTCAAATACTGCTTACAGCGATGCTTATGTGTTGTATAAAATATCTCAAGAAGTAATACCTTTCACAGTAGGTCTGTCGAAAGATTCACCATTAAATACCCCATTATCCTTACAAGAATTAGAGTCTGCTATGTTGTCAGGACGGGATTCCGCTCTAGGCCCGGATAGCATAGTTTTTCTATGACCACCTCCCAACTTCGGGAATGCTGACTCTCCTTAAAATATATAATCGTTTATTCGAGGAGCAATGTTTTCCCGAGGTTTGGTTGGAGGCTATGGTAATACCTCTTCTAGCTTACATGCTGAGACTGGTGAACCATCTCTTACTCGACGAAGCTAGCAACTACAAATAACATATATGTGTAGTCTGCGCTCCAAACTGTATCATCTGGTTTACGACATAGTATTTAAAAATCCCTTGGCGGAACGATATAAATGTCGTCAAAATTGCACCTCAATTGGCATTAGAATCTTTGACAATTTGGGCCTTGTACTTCCTCCAATGAATGAGAATACTCCATGTTTTATCCCTCCATGGCTCATTTACATGCCAACTTTTGATTTTTCACTGTCCAGGTTCATCAAGCACAACGCTCCTGATGTACTATATCGTCAGGAGTTTCACTATATACTTGATGAATACCCATTTAGTGAAATTATTTTCAGAGATGGTTCTAAACTGGACAGTCGGTCAGTCGGACAGTCGAACAGTTTAAAGTCGGTCGGGTTGCGCATATAACTCATCCGGTCGGACGTATATGTTTGGATTTCCCTCAGCTTATAGTGTATTTTCTGCCGAACTCTTTGCTATTTTGAAAGGCAAATACCGTTCCATTTGGTTTTCCGCCCCTATCTTATGTGTTCCGATTCTAAAAGTGCTTCACAGTCTATCCAGGATATGTATTCTAAGAATACCTTGGTTGAAGATATCTTGTGTTCCATCCACAGACTTCAGCTACTGGACGTCTGAGTATCATTTTAATGGGTACCTGGGCATTGCGTAATTTCAGGAAACACAACAACTGACAAAGCGTCATAGGAAGCAACAAGTCAGATACCAGCCACACACCGTGTTTTGATATCTGACTTTGTATCGACAGTTACAATCAGTCGTCGAGAGGAAGTGGTGGTTACTCGTGTTCGTATCGGTCATTCCATGATCACTCATGGATTTCTGATGGAACAGGGGAATTCGCCACAATGTCCATTTTGTCAAGGCGTGTTACAATAAAGCACATCCTCATTGAATGTATTATGTTAAGAGGTGTGCGGACGAACTTTTGGATTCCATTCAGCGATGTTGGGGGATAATGCTCAGGTCCTTGATCGAGTATTGTCCTTTTTGTGTCGATTAGATTATTGCAGAGCCTCTTTACAGCTGTGTAATATTTTGTGTTGTGTAATTAATTTTTTTTTGTTGTTAAAATTCTATCTTTCCTATCTCGTTGCAGGGCCCTTTTACAGCCCTGAAAAATTTGTTTTAATTGTTGTTAATTATAAATTATCGTAGATTATAATTGTTAACTTGTTGCAGGGCCATTTTACAGCCTTGTGATATATTATGTTGTTGATTATTTTGTTTGTTGTCTATTTTTTGTATTGTTATTGTTTTTACTGTTTTATTTCTAAAATTCTAAAGTAAAGCATCTTCTTGTTAAATTTTTGAAGACGATAATGACCGAAATGGTTTTCCTCCTTAAAACTACAATAAAAAAAAAAAAAAAAAAAAAAAAAAAAAAAAAAAAAAAAAAAAAAAAAAATATCTAATAGCGTCAGGGGGTTGGAAGATAACATAAGTTGGCCAAGGGATACATGATAGAAAAGATGAAAGATGGGGATCTAACCCAAGACCAGATTAAAAAAGGTGTAGATCCAGCTAGCTTCTTCGGGATTGCTACGCCCATAATTACTGGGCCTCTTAATTTCAATGAAGTATGGCTGTTTTATATGGCAATTTTAATATTAAATTTAACCTGTTTTAATGCGAAATATTTGTTTACGTTTAAGACACTCCCACTTTTTAAAACCAATTAAACAGCTGATTACTGTTTGCGTATGCGCGTTATTTAATCTTGTTATCCTAAAATACTTCTGTAATATTGTAAAGAAGGGATCTTTTGCAATGCGACTGGCAAGCAGTTGGTAACTAGACACAGAGATAGGAATGCAGGCGAAAGCTAAGCTTCCCCACTCTACAAGTAGGCTTCGATTTTATCGATGGTAATAACTCTACTGGTAGAAACCAAATTATCACCTTCTAGGAAAAATGACATTTAATAATGCTAACGTGAAATTATACACAAATTTACATAGTAAATAGCATGCTTTTGAAGATATGTGACACACACACACACACACACACACACACACACACACACAATATACAGTATGTCCTGAAATGGAGACATGATTTCAACAGTGGCCGCCATTTTGTTGCCAACCAAGTAATCCGTTTGAATATATATCTCGGAAATCAGGTTTAAATTTGTTAAACAAAAACTCTTCAACTCTAAAAAGATTTTTTTTTTCAGTATAGCCTTAATGTTTAACCTATATGAGATATTTTCAAAATTAAGTAAATTTAAAAAATCGGCTTTACTCGACTTTGGTAAATCCGAAATACCTCGACAGAAATTCAGACAATACTAAGAGTGGGAGAAGAATGTATTCAAACTAATAGATTTGTTCTTTCACTTTATTTTTATTATTTGCTTAGATTAGCTGTAGCGTTATTGTTATTGAATATTTATTATTATTATTTTAATAACAATGGCTAGTTGTATTGTTATTTAAATAATAAACTACCGAGTTGTTTTGAAGTTTATGTAAAACGATCACCTGTTTCTATGATCCGTAGTGCAACGAACAACCTTACTACCTTACCTTATAAATTATTTTCTCGACGTATTCTCGCTCGCTTCGCTCTTTTCGAGTCGAGTCGAGTATTCCCCGTCCAGGTTAAGTTCAGGTTTTTTGGAATTGAATTTAGTATACTTTGTTACTCGTCTGATTTTAAAAAATTAATTCCCTGTGTAAACTTTCAATCTGGTCGGGGAGTTTATGCGTTGCGGAAAGAACAACCCAGACCACTGGAAGTCTAGGCCGAATTGTCTGGCCTGGTCTGAGTATTCTCTTCACTGAATTCAGAAGCCCGAACTCGATGGAATCCCCTCCTTTTTATTCAAATACCTTCCAGTAATTATATTTACTTACAAGTAACAACTAGTTCCAACTTTAAATTACCATTAATGTTCTGCTATTGGTAATCTCTGGAGCGTAGGATCTTATACCCAACTTATCTGCAGTTTACTTAAATAATGAAATTTTATTTCAAAAACAAATCGAATGATTTTTATGAAATTTTAATTATTATGAAATTTGAGACTGTTATTTATGAAAAGCTTCTTCTACTTTCTCTGCTTTGTAGATTAAATTGATGAAGTTGACACAAGTGTGATTTAAAAAAGAAAACAAAATTTATTTGAAATCAAAAACTTGTACCTAACAAAATATATCAAAAATCCTGCAAACAGAAAACATACATCTTATGACAAACAAGTAATAAAATTAATCACACTTCATAATTTTCTTGGATGAACAAAATTTAAACTTCTTAAACTTAGGCGCAGAGCAAACCAGAATTTAAATAAAAAACAAATTAATTTTCTGTCAAATTGAGGAATCTTTTTAAAAAATATATTATTTTAAAATTTGCAACTTTTTCTCAAAACGATATTACTTTAAAATTGACAAATTGTATTATTAAAAAGAACATTAATTAAAATTGACACATTTTACCCAACTCAGAAATTCTAAGATAATTTTTATAGAAATTTTGGTTTATGGCACACCTGTGCATTATGTGGAGTTCAGGGTCCTGGTACAAGATGGATCCGGGTGACTGGTGTCTCGTTGAATAGTTCCAGTTCCTGTGGTGAATTAGGCGGAGTCCAGGGTCCTGTTCTTAATTTAGTGAAGTTCAAGGTCCTAGTTATCTGCTTTCTAGACGATTTCAGCGGCGAGTATCTCGTCTCCACTGCTCGTATTTCGGTTTCAAGTTTTACTGCCTCGGTTTTCTTTACTTGAAACGACTACGAATTAAAATTTTTTCCACTGTCTTTCTTTATGCTTTTTTGATTTTTATTTTTACTTTTTAATTGATTGTGTCTTATTATTAATGTTCCTCCCGGTACTTTTTTTAGTTCCCGGAGACCCGTGGTTTTGTTCAATGACTTTATTTTTTCACTTTCTACCCTGTAGAAACCTTCTAACTTTTTGCGGGTTTTGAAATTTTTCAAGAAATCGACGGACAGCGAAACAGCTACAACCTTTCAAATTTTAAGACGAGAGAAGATCATGATTTTTTCGTGCTTCTTTTTTTATTGAATTTTTCTCCCTCTTAGTACCATATTCTGGTTTCAACGAATTCCCTTTTCCCCTGCTTCATTTGGTACCCGGCATTGTTTCCTTTTCCTCCGTTTTTGGGTCTGGAAGTGCTTCAATTTTAATTATTAATTTAATTTAAGTGTTTCCACTTTATTTATTCAGGATTGTTTGTGCCTTATTAGTGTGTTTTGGTAATCGTTGGCTCTACTGCAAGCCCCGCCATATTTTAGCTGCCTGAATCCGCTGCGCGGTAGCAATGCCCTTTGATTTATTCCTATATTTGTTTTTCTCGAATCTCCCATATCTTCCTTCAGGATTATCGGATTTACTCCAGACAACGTTCATCGTATTTCTGGCGATTTGTTGCATCTTTAGAACCTCGATTGATTCCCGCGAGACTTCTTGTTCCCGAGAAATTTTACTTCTTGTCACAACTCATTGTTCTAGAAGATATATTTTCACACCTTGATAGTTTTGGTTTTGAACGTCACTTCATTTTGAACGTCTCTAACAAAGTTTATGTCCTCACCGCGAAACCTGTACGCAACACACTTGGACGATATTCTCACCTGTACTATTGTCTTCTTTACACTCGCGATTCTTATATTAATTAAATTAAAATGTCTGAGTTTTAACACTTATTTTTTCTACATACTATTTTCCTTCTACACATATCTTATTGTTACCTTATTTTAATTATTTATATGCTTTATTACGTAATTTATTTCCCCTCCCTAAAATAATTTAAATTACATTTTTATTAATATTTTCCCCTTTATTTGACCTTACTGATTAATTTGTTTTAAAAAAAAATTTATTTTTAGTCTTATGCTCTTTGAAAGTTATCCCTTTTCAACCAACTTTATATTTATTAATTTTTTCAAAAAACCATTTTTTTTGTAGTGTTGTTTTTATGATCATGAAACACTAATTTTTTTGATTTTGAGAATTTTTTAAAAAGTTTTGTACTTTAGCGTTACGTAACTTTTGAACGAGACAAGATAGAAAGAAAGAATTTGTGAAGAAGCAATCAAAAGTAAACTTTGAGAAGTATACTATGAAACCTCAAAACCAGTTTTTTCATAAATTTAAATCATCAAATTAGTTCCAATAATTGCCAAATATTCTAAGTTAGGATAGCGGTTTGAAACAGATCACCGAGTGAAGGTCACATAGTGATAAGTTCCTACAGCTCAGAACCTGAAAAACCCGACTTTGACTACTGAAGCTACGCATATTAAAAAATAATTCAATTTTTACAAAAAATCTAATTTTTCCAAATCTGCATAGACTCCTGTCCGTTGCAGGAGGTAAAGATGGAATAACCATTAAAATATGGAATGCATTTTCATTGATTTCTATTTATTAGGGTCCGTAGGTAAAAACAAGGACCCTTATTTCACGTGCTTGTCTGTCCGTCTATCGTAAGTCGCAATCATTCTACAAAGACAATAAGTTAAATCCTGTATATTTCAAACTTTTCATTTATATTCTTTGTATTGTCCCACATACAGAAAAAAATACAGCAATAAGAAAAAACGACCTTGGGGTAGTAAGGGACATAAACTATCGAATTTTATTGAAGAACAGTTCTTTGGAATAATATGTGTGGGTTATCAAATAATACTAGAAGTTATTCCGATTACGAATATGTATGTTTATTTGAAGAATAATTAATTTGTTGGCGATAGGCAAAATTTATAGTGTTAGATATCACACCCTCCCTCCCTAACTTGAACATGATGTGACCTACTAATAAAATATATATATATATATTTGAATTAAATTGGAGTGGGAAATCATATATTATAGTTTTTGTGTGACGAATACAACTTAATTTAACCACACAATGAGAAATGCGTAACGTATAAGTTTAAAAAGCAGTTTTTGTGAGATGTGAGACAATTTAATTGCCATTAAAAGATGGAATGCATTTCATTGATTTCTTTATTCATAAGGTGGAACACGTATAAAATAAGAAATAACTGGTGTCATAAATTTCAGGGTGTTTTAGACAATTACAAAGAAATTGGATTTTTTTTTTGATAAATCGGTTTTTTGACTTACAGATAAAAATTTTTGTTTCCCGTTAAAAGATGAAACTTCAATGTCTCATGTATAGTTTTTGTAAAGTTAATGGCTGAGTTATTTAACATAAGCAATTGTAAACGGCCGCTATTTTGAAACTATAGGAAATAATAATTTTTGTTTTTGTAACATAAAAATATGCGTATACCAAATTTGAATTCAATCTATTATAGAAATTATGTTTAGCAAATATAACAAAGTTACCTTACATTAATTCCCTCCTTGTGGCATTGTATGAGTAGGGGGATCTTAATCCCATATTCGGTTATTCTTTCAATCGCTGGAGGTCGTTACATAGTTTTAAGCATTAAAATACACAAACACATACACACGGACACAACATTACACACAAAAATAAAGGACTTATTTTGAAACAACAGTTTATTATATCTCAATAATATGAGTTATGTTCTGGTGTGTAAAGGAAAAATAATCTTCAACAAACTAATCAAAGATTTTGTAAACGCGTAACATTAAAATTGTATATTTAAAAATGCAAATATATTCCTAATTCGATTTTCTTTTGTTAAAACTCTAGTTTCTTCCTTGAAACATAAACATGTATTAAACGGGAAACATTTAAAGATTAGATTATAGATTAAAGATTTTAGATTATACGTGATTTAAGAAATTATGTGGCTAAAACCAACCGCCGAAAATGCTAGAATCTCCATGACGGATCTTGCGAGGCACTGGTCGAACTGAACCTAAGATTATGACCCTTGACCACTACCTGTCTTATCTGTATATTTTTCAATGACCTTATCACAAGGTCTGGAATGACAACTGGTCGTGTAATAAGTTCCCCGGGTTGTTGTTAATTCATTATATATTTCCAACTACTCAACAGCATTCATAAATCTACTTTTTTTATAATTTTGTTTTCTTTGTTGTTAAAGGCGAAAAGCCTCTCAGTTATCATCACCTTATAAAAAAGAAGAACGTGGAAAAAACTCCTAGCCTTCTAATACATTAATAGCGTCAGAGAACAAGAGTTGGTCATGAGATAATTTATAGGAAAGATGAAAGAGAGGGAACTGAATAAAGAATACTTGAAATAGGTGTACATCTAGATACGTTCCCTCGGTATTGCCAAACCCGTACTCACTAAAGTGAGCCCCTGAGGGTAGCAAAAGCAAAACACCACATGAATTTGCATTACATACGTAAGATACCGTTATTAAATTTAAAAAATTGAGTACCTTTAAGAAAATCATAAAGTGTTTCAAGTTTCGAGTGAGACATAATATCAAATTAAATCTCCAAAATACATAGGTGTGAGTTTTATCGCTCAGTAAAATCACAGAGTATATAAATATACTTATGTACTCTGTGGTAAAATGGCTCTCTTTAGGAATTCTAATGGTCTGAGCTAAAGTTAAAAAAATTGTCCATACATTTGTGACTAGGCCCTATTTTGACCTACACACTTAAGCGGTTTTAACCAATTATAATAAATCCCTAAGATACCCAGTGGCGGCGATAAGAACCCGCGGGCCACCCCGCAAATTTGTTCATCGGGACCCCCTCTCCCAATAATCTTTTCCCGGATGTTTATCTTTTCGCCGGCCGGCGTCGGTGAGTCACCGCGATGCGCGACGTAGCGATAGCTGCATTACTTATCGGCCAACGGTAAACAATACACAAACTTCGTATCATGACATTAAATAATAAATACTGCTCTCTAAAAAATAATGGTTATTGCCGTTTTGGATGCACGATGCACAATCTTGTCTGAAGACATTTTACCTTATTTTAGTAATTTCTTGACAATACTCATAAAAATATTGTTATGATAGGGGGGCCCGTGTGGCAGGGCCCGTCGCGGTTCCGGGTCCCGGTAAAATTTCCCGAAAAATCCCGGTCAAAGCTCGCGGGCCCGCTATCGCCGCCACTGAAGATACCTACCATGCACTAAACTGTAAAGTTTTGAGTTGTTCAGACCGTATGTTCTAAGATAAAGCTATGCGTGACGATCGCTTTCTCCATTACCCAACTTTTAAGTGATTTTAATCAATTATAATAAATCCCCAAGAGACTTACCATGCACTAAACTGTAAAGTTTTGAGTTGTTCAGACCGTATGTTCTAAGATAAAGCTATGCGTGACGATCGCTTTCTCCATTACCCAACTTTTAAGTGATTTTAATCAATTATAATAAATCCCCAAGAGACTTACCGCACTAAACTGTAAAGTTTTGAGTTGTTCAGACCGTATGTTCTAAGATAAAGCTATGCGTGACGATCGCTTTCTCCATTACCCAACTTTTAAGTGATTTTAATCAATTATAATAAATCCCCAAGAGACTTACCGCACTAAACTGTAAAGTTTTGAGTTGTTCAGACCGTATGTTCTAAGATAAAGCTATGCGTGACGATCGCTTTCTCCATTACCCAACTTTTAAGTGATTTTAATCAATTATAATAAATCCCCAAGAGACTTACCGCACTAAACTGTAAAGTTGAGTTGTTCAGACCGTATGTTCTAAGATAAAGCTATGCGTGACGATCGCTTTCTCCATTACCCAACTTTTAAGTGATTTTAATCAATTATAATAAATCCCCAAGAGACTTACCATGCACTAAACGGTAAAGTTTTGAGTTGTTCAGACCGTATGTTCTAAGATAAAGCTATGCGTGACGATCGCTTTCTCCATTACCCAACTTTTAAGTGATTTTAATCAATTATAATAAATCCCCAAGAGACTTACCGCACTAAACTGTAAAGTTTTGAGTTGTTCAGACCGTATGTTCTAAGATAAAGCTATGCGTGACGATCGCTTTCTCCATTACCCAACTTTTAAGTGATTTTAATCAATTATAATAAATCCCCAAGAGACTTACCGCACTAAACTGTAAAGTTTTGAGTTGTTCAGACCGTATGTTCTAAGATAAAGCTATGCGTGACGATCGCTTTCTCCATTACCCAACTTTTAAGTGATTTTAATCAATTATAATAAATCCCCAAGAGACTTACCGCACTAAACTGTAAAGTTGAGTTGTTCAGACCGTATGTTCTAAGATAAAGCTATGCGTGACGATCGCTTTCTCCATTACCCAACTTTTAAGTGATTTTAATCAATTATAATAAATCCCCAAGAGACTTACCGCACTAAACTGTAAAGTTTTGAGTTGTTCAGACCGTATGTTCTAAGATAAAGCTATGCGTGACGATCGCTTTCTCCATTACCCAACTTTTAAGTGATTTTAATCAATTATAATAAATCCCCAAGAGACTTACCGCACTAAACTGTAAAGTTTTGAGTTGTTCAGACCGTATGTTCTAAGATAAAGCTATGCGTGACGATCGCTTTCTCCATTACCCAACTTTTAAGTGATTTTAATCAATTATAATAAATCCCCAAGAGACTTACCGCACTAAACTGTAAAGTTGAGTTGTTCAGACCGTATGTTCTAAGATAAAGCTATGCGTGACGATCGCTTTCTCCATTACCCAACTTTTAAGTGATTTTAATCAATTATAATAAATCCCCAAGAGACTTACCGCACTAAACTGTAAAGTTTTGAGTTGTTCAGACCGTATGTTCTAAGATAAAGCTATGCGTGACGATCGCTTTCTCCATTACCCAACTTTTAAGTGATTTTAATCAATTATAATAAATCCCCAAGAGACTTACCGCACTAAACTGTAAAGTTTTGAGTTGTTCAGACCGTATGTTCTAAGATAAAGCTATGCGTGACGATCGCTTTCTCCATTACCCAACTTTTAAGTGATTTTAATCAATTATAATAAATCCCCAAGAGACTTACCGCACTAAACTGTAAAGTTTTGAGTTGTTCAGACCGTATGTTCTAAGATAAAGCTATGCGTGACGATCGCTTTCTCCATTACCCAACTTTTAAGTGATTTTAATCAATTATAATAAATCCCCAAGAGACTTACCATGCACTAAACTGTAAAGTTTTGAGTTGTTCAGACCGTATGTTCTAAGATAAAGCTATGCGTGACGATCGCTTTCTCCATTACCCAACTTTTAAGTGATTTTAATCAATTATAATAAATCCCCAAGAGACTTACCGCACTAAACTGTAAAGTTTTGAGTTGTTCAGACCGTATGTTCTAAGATAAAGCTATGCGTGACGATCGCTTTCTCCATTACCCAACTTTTAAGTGATTTTAATCAATTATAATAAATCCCCAAGAGACTTACCGCACTAAACTGTAAAGTTTTGAGTTGTTCAGACCGTATGTTCTAAGATAAAGCTATGCGTGACGATCGCTTTCTCCATTACCCAACTTTTAAGTGATTTTAATCAATTATAATAAATCCCCAAGAGACTTACCGCACTAAACTGTAAAGTTGAGTTGTTCAGACCGTATGTTCTAAGATAAAGCTATGCGTGACGATCGCTTTCTCCATTACCCAACTTTTAAGTGATTTTAATCAATTATAATAAATCCCCAAGAGACTTACCATGCACTAAACGGTAAAGTTTTGAGTTGTTCAGACCGTATGTTCTAAGATAAAGCTATGCGTGACGATCGCTTTCTCCATTACCCAACTTTTAAGTGATTTTAATCAATTATAATAAATCCCCAAGAGACTTACCGCACTAAACTGTAAAGTTTTGAGTTGTTCAGACCGTATGTTCTAAGATAAAGCTATGCGTGACGATCGCTTTCTCCATTACCCAACTTTTAAGTGATTTTAATCAATTATAATAAATCCCCAAGAGACTTACCGCACTAAACTGTAAAGTTTTGAGTTGTTCAGACCGTATGTTCTAAGATAAAGCTATGCGTGACGATCGCTTTCTCCATTACCCAACTTTTAAGTGATTTTAATCAATTATAATAAATCCCCAAGAGACTTACCGCACTAAACTGTAAAGTTGAGTTGTTCAGACCGTATGTTCTAAGATAAAGCTATGCGTGACGATCGCTTTCTCCATTACCCAACTTTTAAGTGATTTTAATCAATTATAATAAATCCCCAAGAGACTTACCGCACTAAACTGTAAAGTTTTGAGTTGTTCAGACCGTATGTTCTAAGATAAAGCTATGCGTGACGATCGCTTTCTCCATTACCCAACTTTTAAGTGATTTTAATCAATTATAATAAATCCCCAAGAGACTTACCGCACTAAACTGTAAAGTTTTGAGTTGTTCAGACCGTATGTTCTAAGATAAAGCTATGCGTGACGATCGCTTTCTCCATTACCCAACTTTTAAGTGATTTTAATCAATTATAATAAATCCCCAAGAGACTTACCGCACTAAACTGTAAAGTTGAGTTGTTCAGACCGTATGTTCTAAGATAAAGCTATGCGTGACGATCGCTTTCTCCATTACCCAACTTTTAAGTGATTTTAATCAATTATAATAAATCCCCAAGAGACTTACCGCACTAAACTGTAAAGTTTTGAGTTGTTCAGACCGTATGTTCTAAGATAAAGCTATGCGTGACGATCGCTTTCTCCATTACCCAACTTTTAAGTGATTTTAATCAATTATAATAAATCCCCAAGAGACTTACCGCACTAAACTGTAAAGTTTTGAGTTGTTCAGACCGTATGTTCTAAGATAAAGCTATGCGTGACGATCGCTTTCTCCATTACCCAACTTTTAAGTGATTTTAATCAATTATAATAAATCCCCAAGAGACTTACCGCACTAAACTGTAAAGTTTTGAGTTGTTCAGACCGTATGTTCTAAGATAAAGCTATGCGTGACGATCGCTTTCTCCATTACCCAACTTTTAAGTGATTTTAATCAATTATAATAAATCCCCAAGAGACTTACCGCACTAAACTGTAAAGTTGAGTTGTTCAGACCGTATGTTCTAAGATAAAGCTATGCGTGACGATCGCTTTCTCCATTACCCAACTTTTAAGTGATTTTAATCAATTATAATAAATCCCCAAGAGACTTACCGCACTAAACTGTAAAGTTTTGAGTTGTTCAGACCGTATGTTCTAAGATAAAGCTATGCGTGACGATCGCTTTCTCCATTACCCAACTTTTAAGTGATTTTAATCAATTATAATAAATCCCCAAGAGACTTACCGCACTAAACTGTAAAGTTGAGTTGTTCAGACCGTATGTTCTAAGATAAAGCTATGCGTGACGATCGCTTTCTCCATTACCCAACTTTTAAGTGATTTTAATCAATTATAATAAATCCCCAAGAGACTTACCGCACTAAACTGTAAAGTTTTGAGTTGTTCAGACCGTATGTTCTAAGATAAAGCTATGCGTGACGATCGCTTTCTCCATTACCCAACTTTTAAGTGATTTTAATCAATTATAATAAATCCCCAAGAGACTTACCGCACTAAACTGTAAAGTTTTGAGTTGTTCAGACCGTATGTTCTAAGATAAAGCTATGCGTGACGATCGCTTTCTCCATTACCCAACTTTTAAGTGATTTTAATCAATTATAATAAATCCCCAAGAGACTTACCGCACTAAACTGTAAAGTTGAGTTGTTCAGACCGTATGTTCTAAGATAAAGCTATGCGTGACGATCGCTTTCTCCATTACCCAACTTTTAAGTGATTTTAATCAATTATAATAAATCCCCAAGAGACTTACCGCACTAAACTGTAAAGTTTTGAGTTGTTCAGACCGTATGTTCTAAGATAAAGCTATGCGTGACGATCGCTTTCTCCATTACCCAACTTTTAAGTGATTTTAATCAATTATAATAAATCCCCAAGAGACTTACCGCACTAAACTGTAAAGTTTTGAGTTGTTCAGACCGTATGTTCTAAGATAAAGCTATGCGTGACGATCGCTTTCTCCATTACCCAACTTTTAAGTGATTTTAATCAATTATAATAAATCCCCAAGAGACTTACCGCACTAAACTGTTAAGTTTTGAGTTGTTCAGACCGTATGTTCTAAGATAAAGCTATGCGTGACGATCGCTTTCTCCATTACCCAACTTTTAAGTGATTTTAATCAATTATAATAAATCCCCAAGAGACTTACCGCACTAAACTGTAAAGTTGAGTTGTTCAGACCGTATGTTCTAAGATAAAGCTATGCGTGACGATCGCTTTCTCCATTACCCAACTTTTAAGTGATTTTAATCAATTATAATAAATCCCCAAGAGACTTACCGCACTAAACTGTAAAGTTTTGAGTTGTTCAGACCGTATGTTCTAAGATAAAGCTATGCGTGACGATCGCTTTCTCCATTACCCAACTTTTAAGTGATTTTAATCAATTATAATAAATCCCCAAGAGACTTACCGCACTAAACTGTAAAGTTTTGAGTTGTTCAGACCGTATGTTCTAAGATAAAGCTATGCGTGACGATCGCTTTCTCCATTACCCAACTTTTAAGTGATTTTAATCAATTATAATAAATCCCCAAGAGACTTACCGCACTAAACTGTAAAGTTGAGTTGTTCAGACCGTATGTTCTAAGATAAAGCTATGCGTGACGATCGCTTTCTCCATTACCCAACTTTTAAGTGATTTTAATCAATTATAATAAATCCCCAAGAGACTTACCATGCACTAAACGGTAAAGTTTTGAGTTGTTCAGACCGTATGTTCTAAGATAAAGCTATGCGTGACGATCGCTTTCTCCATTACCCAACTTTTAAGTGATTTTAATCAATTATAATAAATCCCCAAGAATTACCAACAAACTTGTATATAATAGCAGACAAATTTTTTTAGACTTTAAACACTTACAACAATAAAGTAGTTTAAATTTCAAACGTACCAATAATGCAAAACATATATTTCCATACATGTTATGGAGGATTCCTTTGATGGGAAGAAATTTGGTACATACTGTACCCTTTGAGTCACAAATGATCCATTTGGGTCATAGTAACAAGAGGCTGAATATCCTCGGACCCCTAAATCACTAGCTAACTAGTGCACCCTTGCTCCCTCCCCCTCCTCCCGTGAACTGACTGAAGCGAACAATCACTAATGTGTTCATCATAATTCAGACCCTAAAAGATTCCTTGTAGCAAAAAAGTGCTTCTTGAGTTACATCCCCTTCCAATCATTCGCCAAGCACACACAAAATAACGTTGAAAGTGCAAAACTGGGCCCAAAAATGACCATATTTAACATTTTTTAAATATTGTATTAACTACCACGAATCATGAATGAAGACTGGGCCGGTGATAAAAACTACCAAATTAATACAAAGCAGCATTAGGCCTATTCCAGGTAAGTTTCAAATCAGTTCTCCTCTTTTTACAAACCCAGTATACTAAGTATAGGGTAAATTTGGTAATCGAAAAAATGTCGTACCCCCTTTTTTTTTATTAATATTCACGTTTCATTGCCTAAGGAAACAGAAAAAGTGATTTTCGTCATGCCATCCGTCCGTCGCCGTTGTCATCTTTATTTAATTACGATAGCGGCTACAAAGTTAAGATAGACACATGAAATATTGTGATATAGGGGACTATATTGAAATTCAGAGAAATGTCAAAATGGTGGCTATTTTGTTCATATCTCATGTGTTATTCAACTTATAACACACTAAATTAGATACAAATTTGAAGATTTCAATTTTACATGCATGGTACCAACTATCTCTACGATGACGAATAGCGAAGTTATTATCACCTGATCTACCGACAAAATGTGATAATTTGTATTGTTACGAGATCCGACAGGACCGAGTCACCGCTTCTTCAAGGTCAACCATGGCCGACACACTGATACGAGCGTAGGGTGTGGAGGCTCCTTCAAGGCCCGCCATGGCCGACACACTGATACGAGCGTAGGGTGTGGAGGCTCCTTCAAGGCCCGCCATGGCCGACACACTGATACGAGCGTAGGGTGTGGAGGCTCCTTCAAGGCCCGCCATGGCCGACACACTGATACGAGCGTAGGGTGTGGAGGCTCCTTCAAGGCCCGCCATGGCCGACACACTGATACGAGCGTAGGGTGTGGAGGCTCCTTCAAGGCCCGCCATGGCCGACACACTGATACGAGTGTAGGGTGTGGAGGCTCCTTCAAGGCCCGCCATGTCCGACACACTGCCACGAGTTTACCGTGTGGAGGCTCCTTCAAGGCCTGCCATGGCCGACTCACTGCCACGAGTTTAGCGTGTGGAGGCTTCTTCAAGGCCCGCCATGGCTGACACACTGACACGTGTGTAGCGTGTATAGGCCCCTTCAAGGCCCGCCATGGCCGACTTATTGCCAGCATTGTAGCGTCTGGAGCCCCTTCAAGGCTCGCTATGGCCGAATCACTGTCACGACTTTAGCGTGTGGAGGCTCCTTCAAGGCCCGCCATGGCCGACACACTGACACGAGCGTAGCATGAGGAGGCTCCTTCAAGGCCCGCCATGGCTGAAACACTGACACGAGCGTAGCGTGCGAGGCTCCTTCAAGGCCCGCAATGGCTGATACACTGACACGAGCGTAGAGTGTAGAGGTTCCTTCAAGGCCCGCCATGGCCGACACACTGCCACGAGTTTAGCTTGTGGAGGCTCCTTCAAGGCCTGCCATGGCCGACTCACTGCCACGAGTGTAGCATGTGGAGGCTCCTTCAAGGCCCGCCATGGCTGAAACACATACACGAGCGTAGCGTGCGAGGCTCCTTCAAGGCCCGCCATGACTGAAACACTGACACGAGCGTAGGGTGTGGAGGCTCCTTCAAGGCCCGCCATGGCTGACACACTGACACGAGCGTAGGGTGTGGAGGCTCCTTCAAGGCCCGCCATGGCTGACACACTGACACGAGTGTAGCGTGTGGAGGCTCCTTTAAGGCCCGCCATGGCTGACACACTGACACGAGCGTAGCGTGTGGAGGCTCCTTCAAGGCCCGCCATGGCTGACACACCGACACGAACGTAGCGTGTGGAGGCTCCTTCAAGGCCCGCCATGGCCGACACACCGATACGAGCGTAGCTAGTGGAGGCTCCTTAAAGGCCTGCCATGGCCAACACGGGCGTAGTGTGTGTAGGCTCCTTCATGGCCCGTCATGGCTGACACATTGACACGAGCGAAGTAACTAGATTCCTTTTTAATATGTTACACATCTACGAGACCGTTAGCATCAAGCTGACGTCCAGAAAGTAGTGATATACACGATTAATTATGAGGTTCAGAAAACCTATTTTAATGTTTTAAACAAATTTACTCTAGTTCGTAAGAGACTCCTTGATCTACCAATAAATTTAATATTTCCTACAATGGCCAAGAAACCATCTTTTGGGCATTACATGTAGAGGATCTATTCGAATTACATTGTATGATGGGGCTGGATAAGTATCATGATCAATTAATTTGTTTTGTACAGGTTTTGGTGTATCGTCCTTAAACCGCAGTCGTTCATTCTTGGGCAAGATACATTCTTACGTAGATACATATTATAATTATTTTGGCCGACGTTTGGAATAAACTTTAAAGTGGTAAATACTAGCGTCTTAACATAGTTTTGGTTCAATTTCACAAAACGTTTTTAATATCCGTTTTCTCAAGTTTTTAGGTATTATGTAAAATCAGAAAGTACTGTTTTGTAATTATTCACTGATTTTACATTAAATAATTTTATAATCCATTTGATTTTTATAAGTGACTTTGAAATAGCTTTTTACGTCCTTGAAGTATAAAAGTATAAATCGGAAATCTATTTGTTTTTAGAAGATCACTGCATTTGATTCACTGTAAGATAGTTTCACCAGCGATACCAGTTCTAGCCTGTACCTAGATTTTCCCAAGTTAATGAGGACAAAGATTAAATTAACATGTTTATCAACTGTTTTGTTTTTAAATCATTTGATATCTGATAATAGAGATGCGGTAAAGGAAACTAGGAGTCAGATCCCAATCACACAGCGTGTTATGGTATCTGACTTTGTATCGAATGTTAAATTAGTTTTGAATAAACATTGGGAGGAAGAATGGACAAATATACAGTCCAATAAGCTGAGGGATTTAAAAGAAACTATCCATCCGTGGAATAACATCCATACGTGCCAGTCGTCGAGAGGAAGTGGTGGTTACTCGTGTTCGTATCGGTCATTCCATGATCACCCATGAATTTCTGATGAAACAGGGGAATCCTCCACAATGCCCATTTTGTCACGGTTTGTTGTCAATTAAGCACATCCCTTATTGAATATATTAAATTAAGAGGTGTGCGCCGAACATTTGCCCTACCTAATTCCATTCAGGCGATGTTGGGGGATAATGCTCAGATCCTTGATCGGGTATTGTTATTTTTGAGTCGTCTAAAAATTGTTGATACAATTATTTTTAAACAATTTTTCGATTCGATTATTGCAGAGCCTCTTTACAGCTATGCAATATTTTGTTTAGTTTTCTAATTTAATTATTTGTTTTGTTTAAATTTTATCTTTGCATAATAACTCGTTGCAGGGCTCTTTTACCGCCCTGTAATATTTGTTTTTAGTTGTATTTACCGTAATTTATAATTATTGTTAACTTATTGCAAGGCTATTTTGTGGCCTTTTAATATGTTATGTTGATATTTATTTTCGTTTGTTAACTAGTTTGTCTTTTTATTGTTTTTCAAAACTTTATTTTATTGTTTGTAAATTGTCATTTATAAATTTTAAGATTGAACATCTTCCTGATCATTTTTTTGAATGCGAATGTTGATAAATTGGTTTGTTAGCCTTAAAACGTAATATATATATATATATATATATATATATATATATATATATATATATATATTCTAGTTGCACCATCATAAATATCCTTGTCGAAGGATGAAGTTTTACGAGGCATTGATATCACAAACTCTGTTTGGTTTACAAAACGAAAACAGAAAACGGTTTGCTAGATCTCTCTTAGGATAAAAACTACGTTAATTGATGAGGCCACATTCGTATTTAAAACATTAAAGTTTATTCCACGACATCGGTTCTGGGATGGGTTCTAAAATCGTTCTCAATAAAATATAATGTATCTTTATCCGACAATGAACGATTTTGGTTTGAACAAAACCTGTAGAAAATAAGTTGAGTGGGGGGACAAGTTCTCTTGGTAACTAAACATTTATTGTCGCCTACAGCCCAGGTACGAGTGTGACGTTGCTTATTACGTTGTTACACGTCAACCTTGAAGACTAATGAGGACATTCCTAAACTTCAATAGGATTATTTATGATTTTGGTATTATGCCCAACATTGAACACTGGATATTCCAAAGCAATGGTGGAATTTATATATTTTATGAAAATATAACAAATGCTAGACAATATTTGTAACATATGATACAAGAAACTGGAATAATAATCAGAAGTAGTCCTATTTCTGCACAAATTTCAAGATTATTTGAAATCGCAGTTCTCAAATAAACGTCTTTCCACATTGTACTGCGATTTTTGAATGTACAGTATTTGTATAACAAGAAGGATCCACGGTGTTTAATTATTTTTATGTTACACGATGATTTATGTAACAGGAAGTATCGAACATGTTAATTCTTTTTATGTTACATGACGGTTTTTGAATGTATTTGTATACAGGAAAGACCCACCGTGTTTCAATTTGTTTATGATACACAACGATTTATGAATGTATTTGTATAACAGGAAGGACCCACCGTGTTTCAATTTGTTTATGATACACAACGATTTATGAATGTATTTGTATAACAGGAAGGACCCATCATGTTTCAATTTGTTTATGATACACAACGATTTATGAATGTATTTGTATAACAGGAAGGACCCACCGTGTTTCAATTTGTTTATGATACACAACGATTTATGAATGTATTTGTATAACAGGAAGGACCCATCATGTTTCAATTTGTTTATGATACACAACGATTTATGAATGTATTTGTATAACAGGAAGGACCCATCATGTTTCAATTTGTTTATGATACACAACGATTTATGAATGTATTTGTATAACAGGAAGGACCCACCGTGTTTCAATTTGTTTATGATACACAACGATTTATGAATGTATTTGTATAACAGGAAGGACCCATCATGTTTCAATTTATGCTACACATCATTAAAGTCTTTTTATGCTACACAACGATTTTTAATGTATTTGTATAACAGGAAGGGCCACCCGTGTTTAAACCTTTTTTATTTTATACGACGATTTTGAATAAATTTGATACCATCTTGTTTTATACGAAATTTTAAATAAACTAGTATAGCGGGAGGATCCGTCGCTTTAAATGATAAATTTACATAATAAATATTTATTGTCTCTTCATGTTTAAATGAAATTATATAATTTTATATATTGTAATAAAATTTCATCGTAATAATTGCCACAAGTAATATGTAACTTTACCTAAAAGTTAGGTTTAAATTTACTGGTTTATGTTTCATAATAAAAACATTGTAATTTAGTTTTCAATATAACTATACAACGAATATTTGACCTCTGCTAAAGTTTAAGTTAGGTTTACTGGTTAATTTTTCACAGTGAAAATAATATCGTATTTACTGTTACAATATATCAACACGAAAAATATTTGATGTCTCCTGCAGTTTAGACTAGGTTTACCGATTTATATTTCACAATTAAATAACATCGTAATTTCTGTAGCAATATGTTTACACAAAAAATCTTTGACGTCTCCTACAGTTTATTTTAGGTTTACTGTTACGATATGTCTACACAAAACATCTTTGACGACTCCTACAGTTTAGGTTTAGTTTACTGGTTTATTTTTCACAATGAAAACAATATCGTAATTACTGTTAGATTATATCTACACAACAAATTCTCTCCTACGGTTAAATTAGTTAATACAGGTTTATATTTCATATTAGAAACTTCATAATTAATATTATACGAGGGTTGCTATTTGTATTTCTGGCCTTAGCAACATCAAGTATTGGCAGGTGCCAGCTGACGTTTCCATGGCAATTTGACATTGTTGTAATAACAATGTAATGACATTTTGTCATTTGAGTGCAATTTGTGTTGTTTACAGTAATTTTTAAAAAATCATCTGGGGAAAAATGGAATCAACTTGTGAACATTTCCGTGCGATTATTTTTCATAACTTTCGACGTGGATTGTCAAGACAAGAGTGCAACGATGATTCTTTATACGGTGATGAAGCACCATCCTACAGCACTGTAAAAAACTGGTATAACGAATTCAATCGTGGCCGACGTTCGCTCCAGGACGAATTCCGTGAAGGTCGTCCAAAATCGGTAGTTGTGCCAAAAAATATTGGAACTGATAAAGCAAGATCGTCATGTGTCATACCGTGAGATTAAGGTATCTTTGGGCATTAGTATGACAACCACCAATAAAATATTGATGAACATTTGGCTGTAAAAAAGATTTGTTCGCGTTGGATTCCGCATAAACTGACAAACGCTCAAAAGAAGTCTCGTGTCGGTGCAAGGAAATGTTGAAACAATACGATCTAGGCGCATCAAAGGCTGTGTATAACATCTACACAGGTGACGAATCATGAGCCCGAAACAAAACAGCAATCGACTGTATGGGTCTTCCAAGATGAGCCAAATCCAACTAAAGTTGTTCGCGGAAGAAGCTTATCGAGACAAATGGTTGCCTGTTTCTTCGGCATTACCGAAAAACGTAACACGATCAATTCCGAATGGTACACGACCATTTGTTTGCCAGACGTCTTCGGAGAAATTCGAAAAAAAATCGAAGAAAAGGCGAATCATTCTTCATCATGACAATGCGAGCTCTCATACATCGGCTCAAACAAACGTATTTTGACCGGCCAAATCATCTAATTGATGGGTCATCCGCAGTACAACCCTGACTTGGCACCTAATGACTTTTTTTTTATTCCAGTACATGAAAAAGAAATTACGTGGTCAACGATTTACTACACCCGAAGAAGCGGTTGATGCATTCAAAACGCATGTTTTGGAGTTACCTCAATCAGAGTGGAAAAAGTGCTTCGAAAATTGGTTTAAACGCATGCAAAAGTGTATTGATCTTAATGGAGAATATTTTGAAAAACAGTAAAACCAATTTAATGATAAATATTTGTTTTTTTCATTATTAGGCCTGAAATATAAATAGCAACCCTCGTAATGTAAAATAGAGATCAAAGTTTTCCCTCAACAAGTTAAAATTTCGTAACTGATGTTATAATTTACTACAGACCGAATTTTAATGTCTTCTACAGGTTAGTTTTAGTTTAATTGGTTTATTTTCATAACATACGTCTATTATATTGGGTTATATAAGGTAATATTTCATAAATAAAACTCATATAATTACGAAATTACTATTATTGTATACAAATATTCCACTAATTTAATGTCTCTGACAGGTTAGTTGAGTTATATAAGCTTACATATAAAAACCAAAACTCTTCTAATAATAGTCTTAGTGTTAAACAAACAACTCTACTGTCAAGTTTTCGGCGCTCAAAGTGAAAGCTAGTGAAATCGTACATTTCTGAAAACATAACTGTAGAACCTGTTAACGGTGGATTGTTAAAATTTCTGAGTATATTATTAAAATCTTATAATGTGAAAAGTTTATTATGTTAATTGTTAATATATGTGTGTTTATTATAAGTCAAGTCCCAAGTTTTAAAAGTCACGGTTATTGATGTTTTCGGCTTTTCGGCTTATTAGTGGGTCAGCAGTCGTGACCGCAGAAGACTAGAGTTGTTTGATAAAAACAATACAGGGTGATTGAAACAGGTGTGATTGCTGTTTTATTCGATAAGTACAAAAGCTATTAAACAAATTTAAAAGGTAACACCCTAGGATTTTTTTTAGCTAAAGCTAGAAGCGTTACCAAACTTTTCATATATCCGCTATTGTCAGCTTTTATTTTTCACCTATTTTTATGGCGATTTTAGATAAAACATATTATTTTAAGACTTTTCTATTCTAGGGTATTTTTCGATATCTCTAACCGTTTAGGAGTTACAGGCACTTAAATGTTTCAAAAATTCGCAAATTCAGGGTATTTCCAGAGATGATTTTTGTTAGAAAAGTTAGACTAGACGTAGGCACTATTCTTATTTTTATTTGTTCTGTAGGCTGAAGAATAACAGAGTTATCGATAGAAAACAAATCATATTTTTTTCTGGTACAGGTATTTGTCTTGAATCTTGAACATCCTGGCTTACTCTTTATTATTACTTAATGTATTACAGCTTGTGAATTAAGGACAAATTCTATTATTACGGATACATTGTAAGATATATTTTGTCGGATATAATATTTTATTTACAAGGTCTAATACATCCAGTAATAGTTACAAACTAGTGTAAGCCAGTAGGCAATTACTAGAAAAGTACAATAAAAATAAGACGTTAAAATCACATCTTCTAAAAATGTCAGCATAATTTTTTGAAACTGTTTTGTATTGTAAAATTTGTATAAAAGTTGTTTTAGGGAATAACTACCTGATATTTATAAAATATATTGCCAACATTATTTTTATCCAGAAAATAATAATACTTTTTTTTTTTTTAAATGTTGCCATATTTTAGTCCTGCCACGTGAGTAAAAGAGAAACAATTTTGCTTTTCAAACTTTTAATATTTTTTATACATTATAGTCTATCCACGTTTCAATTTTTAAAACGAGAATTTTCCGTACTGTTTTAGGTTTGGAAAATGGACCTCTGAAAACACCTTAAACCTTGTATTTTCACAATTTTTAGCGGTTAATACATATAGCTCTTAAACAGTCTAAGGATATCGAAAAATACTCAAGAATAAAGAAGTCTTAAAATATTATGTTTGATCCAAAATCTCATAAAAAATAGGGGTTCGCATAAGAACATTTCGAGCTGACCGCCATATTGGAAAAATGGCGGATCATATGAAAAATTTGGCATTACCTCTAGTTTTAACTAAAAATCCTGGAGGGTTACTTTTTAATGTTTTTTGTAACATTTGTTCTTATTGAATAAAACAGCTTCAATCACCTTATATATTATAAATATTTTGTAAATATTTAACTAGATAAGTAGTTATACCGATCGATTAATAACAAACATTCTAGTCGTTGTAAAACAAGATGTTTTGATTTTGTATAATGATACACGATATCGAGATGAGACTTTGATTGGTCTCAGTCTCTGTCTGGTTAGTACATTATGTCTCGCTAGTAAGAGAGTCTCATAAAAACAATCTCGTTCTTGTGGGTAGATTCATAAGACTGGCCGCAATTATTAATATTTTTGTTTGACCATTCTCAGTCTCTGTCTGCCTAGTACATTATGTCTCGCTAGTAAGAGGGTCTCATAAAAACAATCTCGTTCTTGTGGGTAGATTCATAAGACTGGCCGCAATTATTAATATTTTTGTTTGTCCAGTCTCAGTCTTCGTCTGCCTAGTACATTATGTCTCGCTAGTAAGAGGGTCTCATAAAAACAATCTCGTTCTTGTGGGTAGATTCATAAGACTGGCCGCAATTATTAATATTTTTGTTTGTCCAGTCTCAGTCTTCGTCTGCCTAGTACATTATGTCTCGCTAGTAAGAGGGTCTCATAAAAACAATCTCGTTCTTGTGGGTAGATTCATAAGACTGGCCGCAATTATTAATATTTTTGTTTGTCCAGTCTCAGTCTTCGTCTGCCTAGTACATTATGTCTCGCTAGTAAGAGGGTCTCATAAAAACAATCTCGTTCTTGTGGGTAGATTCATAAGACTGGCCGCAATTATTAATATTTTTGTTTGTTCAGTCTCAGTCTTCGTCTGCCTAGTACATTATGTCTCGCTAGTAAGAGAGTCTCATAAAAACAATCTCGTTCTTGTGGGTAGATTCATAAGACTGGCCGCAATTATTAATATTTTTGTTTGACCATTCTCAGTCTTCGTCTGCCTAGTACATTATGTCTCGCTAGTAAGAGAGTCTCATAAAAACAATCTCGTTCTTGTGGGTAGACTGACCCACAATTCTACTGACTAATCGCAATTTTTACTATTTTTGTTTACTTTCTGACATATAGTCTACGTTGTACAGAGAAAGTATTGTGAGTGGGCAAAAAATCGATGTTGCGTAGGGTTTGACAAAATATAAAAACCCGAGGAAAACTTAAGATTGACAACTCCCCAAAACTGCCAATTTTGGACGAACTATGAAATGTGACGTTTTATGGATCCAAATCAAATTTTCAAGCAGCATGTAAAAAATTCCACTTTACGAATGAATTTATATAAAACTGAACAAAATCAAAAGAAATGAACCCTCTCCACCTCTTTATTTTTGTATTTTAAAATTTTTCAATCTCTAACAGTAATTTGTTTACATGCAACTTGATAAATAAATATTGAGCTTGACTTGTGGGATGGTGTACTTATAGTCTGTATACACTAACTTGGCGTCTGAACCCTTGGCTACCTGCGACCCCCCCGTCGCTCCCTTCCTCACCCAGCTGTTTCCGTAATGACTCACCTACTAGCGTTAACACTGCACTGTTTAACTTTTTTATGGGAGACACAATTTTAATTTTTTTTTCAGCATAGTTAAAATGTTTAGGAAAATATAAGCAAATTAATACCAAACACGACACTATTCCGTTTGTAAAAGCCGCCAGAAGAAAGCTCTTTACACAGCTACTATTTGCATAATCACATACTTATTATTTACATGTTTACGTACTATTTACATACATTAGTTATTCAAGGTAGGTTATACTTCTATGTATCCAAATTTAATGTAAATACTAATACGTGTATTAACATCTGTTATAAAATTGTATTGAATCAATATTGGTTTGAATCTACATAATAAATTATTTTCTTCATGAGAAATTAAATTCAATCAAAAGAAAATTAAAGATAATACAATTACAATTTATTAATTTGGTAAAATTAAAATAAAACACGAAAATAAAACTACCCGACTTCACACTGAAGTTGTCAACTTACTTACATACTAAATATTCGCATACTATAATTTACTAGTTAGGTTATATTTCTGTCTACAACAGCTATTTTCAAACACTTTAGTGGAATTTTACATGTCTTACTTAAATTTAGAATGAATTTAATTAATCCAATAGTAATTGTAAACGTGAATGTGTGTACGTATATTTGAAAGAGTATACATTCTGTTTTGTTTAATTTAAGAGTTTGAAAATTGTAAACTAAATATAAAATTACAAATAGTAACATGTAACATCTTTATGAAGAATATGACGTGTCTAAATTGCTGTTTTTAGCAATATATTTTTATAAGTTTTTCATATTAGTTAAGTTTTACGCTTCCAGTAGCCATCTTTTGTCAGATGCACACATTCAGTGTTTGAGAGGTGTTGCTATGAGAGCTAGAATACATAATACTGTACAAACAAGTTTTGAAGTTGATAATAATACATAATACATGCTTAACAACATTGTTGTTTTTATTTAATTTCCTAACAAAGTTAAGTAGAAATGAAGTATTGAATAAACATATGGCTATATAAATGGCTTTTACAAACGGAGTAGTGTCGTGTTTGGTATCAATTTGCTTATATTTTCCTACACATTTTAACTATGCTGAAAAAAAATTAAGTTAAACAGAGCAGTGTTAACGCTAGTAGGTGAGTCATCACGGAAACAGCTGGGTGAGGAAGGGAGTGACGGGGGGGGGGGCGGTCGCAGGTAGCCAAGGGTTCAGACGCCAAGTTAGTGTATACAGACTATAGTACAATAAAATTTGACACACACATTCTAACAAATAGTAAGTTTATTTATTTAAACACGTTTCAACGACAATGTCGCCATCTTCAGTGATTCATGAGCTACAATAATTAAACTATAACTAAAAAACAATATAAATTTCTGTAAGGAAAAAAATTTAATATACAAACTTATAAATAACTAAAAAAATGGAACTGACGACTTTGTCGTTGAAAAGCGTTTGAATAAATAAACGTACTATCTGTGTTCAACTTTTATTCTATTATGCAACGGTATATTAATTTGTGTCATAAATCTATACTTTTCACTAACATTTGATCGATACGGTTTTTGCCGATTTTGAGGTGTTTGAATCCAGCTGGATCTACACCTTCTTTCCTGGATTAGATCCTTTGTTTTCATATTTCCTATCCGGTAGTCTATATTTTGTCCAACTCTTGTTCTTTTCCTATCCTGGCGCTATTAGAGTATCGTGGGCTAGGGGTTTTTTTATTTTATGTTCTTTTCTTCCTTTTTTCATAAGGCGATGATAACCGAAAGGGTATTCGTCTTTAAACAACAAAAGGAAAAATAAAATAAAATCTCGACGGTAATTATGTGCTTCCTACTCATATTTTGGAGTGAGCATGTTTTCGTTTTGTGAATCACACTTAATATGTATCTGTAAATGTGTGTGAACTTGCTACAGCGCGCACGGGTGTGTTTTTCTAGCGGGTGTGAAAAACTCATTCTATGTAAGAAAATGTCTTAAAACTGATAGGAAGAAGAATGTAGTGTTAAGAAAAATAAGTAGGAACCTATTTTATTCTGTTAAAATCATGCTCATGGTCACTACTCAATTTAATTCTTGTAGTTACCTATAAATTACTATTGTAGCTACCAATAAATGAATTAATCATATGCATATCCTAAAACTACAGTAAAACTGTGCACGGCTACATCACAATCGTCAAACTTTTGTACTACTGACCAGCCTAAAAACATTTAAAGGACATCCAACCTACTTAACTAGTATTTGCTTAATCACATTTCTAAAGTGAAACGTGGCAGATGATAGTATTAGATTACAATAATCTAATTTGACCTAACACCTTCGTCCTATCGTGTAGGTTATAAACATTATTTTTGTGTGAAAAATGCAATAGGTTGACAACTGGGCATTCTTTTTAAAGACAGATTAAGGCGGGGGAAAGAAACAATACGCCTGCAGTGTAACCATAAAACTAGGAAAGAGAGCAAAAGGAAGCAAAATTTCCGGTTTCCCACGGACCTCAAACTACGGAAGGGGTGTTTAATTAATACAGAATAAAACTCCATAACAGCAACCTTGAATAAGGTCACATTTTAAGGAGTTTATTATTAGAGAATTTTCATAGGAAATCACGAAATAGGAAGACATTCTAGTTCAGCGATTTATCTGTGAATAACGGGTTTGTACAACTTTATCAGACGAATTTATACTAGGAGAGTCTCGGAGCGGAAATCTTCTCTTTAGTAGAGTTTCGGTCTAGGTTTAATCTCCTATCATTTTTACATATCATGTATCATGTATATATATACAGTATATATATATATATATATATATATATATATATATATATATATATATATATATACACACACTGTCATATATACCATGACAAGCATTCATTTGTGAAATTCTCTTAATTTTGTGAAAATCTTCTTATTAACGCCGGTAAAAATATATTGAAAAATTGAGTCGATATTTTCTTTCATAACAAGGAAAGGAGAAAGACTTCCTTAGAGTGAAATTCAGCTTGCTGGTTGGTGCCTTCGACAAAAGAAGGTCTAAAAATAATTGTTAAGGTTGTTATTAAACTGTCCATCAACCCTCATCGTAGAATAATGAGACGGTGCTGTGCATTAAAAGTCCGGACCACAGAAAATATGTATCCCATATTCCTTTTGTCAGTTCAAAATAAAACTTTTTTACAGTAGAATTGTTTTATAATATCTGTATGAAAATTAAAACTTTACAGTACTTGTTTTTTTAGTTATACGTACGTTTGTATTTTGTTTTTAATTAAGACTTGCCGTATGTGATTCGGTCGCCACCTCGGGCTCGGGCCATGGCCGAAACTTGTTTTACTGGTTGCACCTGATTTCTTTGCTCGTCTAGTCTCGTCCCTGAATATTAACATTCCTCCATGCCAGATTGGTTCTCTCAGTTTACAATCACATGGACAACTTAAAACGGAAGAATAAACTCATACTTTTGTATAGTATTAAACATAATTATTTCTAACACCAGATCATAACGTTGGCAGAACGATATGAACTTTTCTCTTTGTTAATATTCAAAGCAGTCTCTTCTAACATATTAAGTTTTAAATATAAGGGCATGACTTATGTATGACCTTAAAACTTATAACCTAATATAACAACATAATTAAAAATAATATTAATAATTCATTAACACAGGCACCGCGTAAGGATAATTATTAAAAGATAATTATATATAACCTACACGTTAACAGAAACAAGGCTATCAATCAACTAATTGCAGCTCTACAGTTTTGTAAATTGATGCAAATACATGTATACATATTGTACAAGGTTGAATAAAACTAAACCAGTTGTTGATTGAATTTAATATTTTAATAAAATTATAATCAAATATTTTAAGGCAAATTCTGCGACGACGTGCATCCAAAATCACATGAAAAGAGAGTATGTATCGACCTGAAAAGATAAAATCTGTCAATAAGTTTCTATATGTACGCTTCTATATATAATGTATTTCCTTACGAGGTGCCATGTACATGAACATATATATTCGGACTGAGACGATTACAACGCTTTTCATTACGAGGTGCCATGTCCATGAACATATATATTCGGACTGAGACGCTTATAACAGGTTTCATTACGAAGAACCCTGTATATCAACACATACATTCGGACTGAGCCGATTATTACGCAGTTGATTACGAGGAGCCATGTCTATGATTCAATACGCAATTACTTACGTAGAATATTATAACTATTTTATTGCTGGAGATACATGTCCATGAACGTGGACTTATAGATTGAGATTCTACAAATAAAAAACACAAATTCTCTTGTGAAATTTTACATTTATTAAGTCTAGCTGACCATGGTTTCGCCATTGACGAGGCTTACAGCTCGACTGAGATTATTATAATTCTTTCATTTTTTGGGTCATGTCCAAAGAAATTTATACAGTAATTTATCCAAAGAAATTTATATTATGTAACTATAAAAATAGTTTTAGTTCCCCAAACCATATACAGAAATAAAGGTCAAAACAATATGAAATAAATTGCACAAAACATATAAAAACCAGACATACACAATCATATAACAAGACAGAAGCGTAAGTATAAGCTAAAATGTACCTAATCATTAAAAAAAGGAATTTTTTATGGAAACGTGTTTTCTAAAGATTGTGGTCGTTATTTATTGTTATTATTTATTTTTTTAGAGTTACTTCCAAGCTGTGATTTTCTTTTACTAACGGTTTTGATTTGAGTTACTAATTTTCGCAATTCACCAACGTTTCATCGAAATTAATTATTTTTACCGCGGCAAATCTGTTTTTTGTACTCCTATTTATTCCTATTCGTTGTTTTATTTCACCCGCAAGCTATTTAATTATTACATGTATACAAACGCAGATGGTAATCTCATTACGGTATTCTAAATAAACATCTCAGCCATGCAACATACCGGTAACACAGCATTATGAGAAACTAAGCAGTGTAAATAAATCAATAAAGTATATCCAATATAACCAAGAAAACACAACAATTAAGCAGTAACAAAATAACAATAAAGTGCAATACAAACAAGTTATGGGTAATAGAAATAATACAACGTATTGTACAGATAAATTATAATATATACACACGCAGAATATTACGCAATAACAACATATATTCTATAAATAAATAAGTTATCAACAAAAGACAGAACAATAAATAAAATCAACAATAACAGAACCAAACATTATTGTAAATTAACTATAACAAGAGAACAATCAGTAAAAAATAAAGTGTGTGCAACGATAACAAGTAAACCACAATAAATAATAGTACAATAACAGCAATAAAAAAAATTTACAAATGAATTATAAAATGAGACTCGAATACACAAACAGCAAGTACAATAACCCCCCAAGTGCATTTAGTTCACTCCTCGTTGAGACAAATACTCCAAAGTACATCGTAAATGTTGTCGTCGACACTTATCTTGCTGACACTATTGTGCAGGAGCAAGATCCGAAGTAGTCATATGAACTAACGAAGTCCTGATAATGAGTTTCCAAAGACACTCTTACGCCTGCCTACTTCATTCAGCAGTTCAGGAAAGTGGACACAACAGTTAGGAAAGTAGACACAATAGTGGGGACAGAAAGTGGATACGACAGTCAGGACGGTAGATCTTCAGTCAGGAAAGTGGACGCAACAGTCAGGAAAGTGGACAGGTCAGTCAGGACATTGGACATAACATTTAGAAGTTTATACAAAGCAACGTCGTTAAACAAAGTCGCACAACGTTGGACTGCCCTTTTTATGAAGGTGAGCATTCGGATTATTGAAGACAGTTTTGTTTACTTCACACCACTTCTGCATAGCGTCAAAGCGTAGATCATACCAAGTTTTGCGTCGCCAGCTTCCTGTGTTTCAATCGCAGTATCATTAAATACATGTTGATTAGGCAAGGACCAAGATAAGATCCCTGCGATACGCCGGGTCTTCAGTGTTTGTTTTTCTTATACAGGTACAATTTGAATAATGATAATCTTATTTTACGGATATACTTCTATACCTTAAAGGTCTGAAGATACTAAATATGTACAAAATTATGTTAAATAGTAGGGTTCTAGAAATGACTACGGACATTTTGCACAAACAATTTTTCAGATTATACAACAACTCAGATTATACAAAAACAATTTTTGTTCGAGTCACTATACGTTCTCTTTATTGAAGTAAATATATCAAAAAGTAATTCATTTAAATCATACTAGCACGAATGAAAACATTCGTAAATTTTGGAAATTAGCTAATCGTCTCTATTCATAAATGACAAACTGTTTATTAAAAATAAGACGACCACGTAAAAATACCGATTACGTAACCGCGGAAAATGATAATTAAAACGTAATCTTTAAATTTCAAATTTTCCAATATTTTTTAAGATTTCTGAGATGAGGAAAGGGGGGATTTCGACAACTCATTTGAAACGTAATACAGTACCTACTTAACACAATACAAGATGTGAAGTCTAGGTCCTAAGGTCAAAGAGTTCATTCACCTGTAAAGTAGGCCTTACGTCGGATGTTGGTCGCTAAGCTCTCCGTCAACTTTTAGTAGGCCTTCCTATTTTAAATTACACGTATTATTTATCCTAAATATTATCTACATGACCTCCCTGGTAATTTTGGTTTCATTCGTAAATTTTTATTTTTAGATTTTAAATACGAGCACACGCATACTGTGTGTGTGAGCTAGCGCGCGTGCGTGTGTATTTTATCTTCAGAGGGGGAGCAAACTATTTTAAAATAATATACTATAAATTTACGAAGTCGTTCATGTATTGAATATTATTGGAGTAAACTTAATATACAGTAAGTGTTTAATTTTCTGCTCTTAGACACGTCACTTGATCAGGATTTGAACCCGGATCTTCAGGTTTATATACTGGTGACTTATCATTAAGGTCACCGTGTCGGAAACTGCTTACTCCTTACTTACATTATTTAGATATTTTCCCTGTTACGCCCTAAAAATGTGTAAGGCCCATTAGTTTAGGTCATAATTTCGTTTCATCAACATTTGTCCGAAATGGCTTAGCCCAATTTTGAGGTAATTCATTTTTTAAGATGAATGGTTCATTTTTTGAACTTTTTTGAAATGTGAATAGAATAGTAAGCACTATATTATACATTTAAAACTTAAATAATAACGTTTGTACAAACATAATAAACATTGTTGGCGATGAATACTTTGTGTTTACATATGGTTTGGTTTTGTGTATAAATGTGTCAGAAAATTAATGCATTATTTGGACAAAGTTACAAAATGGTTTTTTTCTTGTACCACGCTTCAGAAACTCACCGTCAACAGGAAACGATTCTAATTTGTTCAAACTTACCTTCTTACATATAGGCTAGCTAGGTAAATATAAATATTATAGTCTAAAATAAATATTATAATTAATAAATATGTATATAACAGGTGGGTAAAAAGTATAACAACGGCTTAATATCTCGTATATAAAGGAAATTTGAAGGTAGATGTGATTGAGAAACCTACTCCATTAAAAAATACTATTTTATTATGATTTCAAAATTTGGTCCGCCATCTTGGATCCACCATTATTAATTTAACTTTATTTTTTAAACGTGAAGGTAGTCATGTGATACATCATTTTAATGTAGAATTTTAAAACAAAATCAATGATCAAAACCGCACATGCATATCTCAAACCGTTTATTTACATTTAAACATTTCATTTAATGTAAACATAAAATAAAGCACATTAAACTTCTTACCTATAAAATTTTAATGTTCTATAAAATTTAATAATTATCAAACAATCAAAACATAAGTAATTAATTTTAACTATGATTGTTTTGTCAACAACACTAAAAGAAATATATCGTAATAATGGTCTCACTTTATTAGGTTGGTATACTCGTATTAATAA
The DNA here is from genome assembly GCA_963513935.1 of Aphrophora alni. NCBI lineage: Eukaryota > Metazoa > Arthropoda > Insecta > Hemiptera > Aphrophoridae > Aphrophora > Aphrophora alni. The sequence goes on from OY740765.1 coordinate 61,979,269, forward strand.
TTTTTAAAACAATTTTCCCCTTGTTATTTATAGAGGTGAAAAACTTGTCGGTCATCATCGCCTTAAAAAAGAAGACAAAAACATAAAATAGAGACTCTATATACCCCTTGGATACTTTAATGCCGTTAGGGTCGGAAGAGAAGAGTTGGTCAAGAGAGACCAAAAAAGGAGACGAAAGAGAGGGATAGAACCCAAGACAACATGAAGATGTAGATCCAGCTAGGCTGCCTCGGGCTTGCCACTCCCGTACTCAACATAAGTAAGACCCGGAGGGTAGTTTAAAAAAACTATTTCCCATTTAAATTACAGTAGTTGCTCTAGACAAAGGCTGAGAAATCGTTCGTTCTAAATGGTTTCATATTTTTTTTAGAAAGTCAAGTTTAAATCAGTATTCTACAACACTAATTACTAACAGTTTAAGTACTCATTGTTGAGTTGTGTTTAAACAACGCTAATTACTAGCAGCTTAGGTACACATCGTTGTGTTCTTTTAAAACAACACTAATTACTAACAGTTTAAGTACTCATTGTTGAGTTGTATTTAAACAACACTAATTACTAGCAGCTTAGGTACACATCGTTGTGTTCTTTTAAAACAACACTAATTACTAACAGTTTAAGTACTCATTGTTGAGTTGTATTTAAACAACACTAATTACTAACAGTTAAGTACTATTGTTGAGTTGTATTTAAACAACGCTAATTACTAGCAGCTTAGGTACACATCGTTGTGTTCTTTTAAAACAACACTAATTACTAACAGTTTAAGTACTCATTGTTGAGTTGTGTTTAAACAACACTAATTACTAACAGTTTAAGTACTCATTGTTGAGTTGTATTTAAACAATGCTGCTAGTATCTTCAGTCCCTGGTTAGATCCCTCACTTTCATCTTGCCTATCAGGTCTTTCTTGTACTCTTCTGAACTGATGATCGGTATTATAGGGCTAGGAGTCTCTTTTCTTATACCTTATTTTCAATTTTTTGGGGTAAAACCAATGATGACCAAAATAGTTTTTCGCTTAACCATTATGGCTTGAAATGCACATTTAACCATCATTTAGAATACGGGAAGTTTTCAACGGTCGTCATGGATTAAATTATTTCTTTGGAAAGCAGAAACGTTCACACAAGCTGGATATATATTCTCGGTATACAATGAAGATGAAAATTTCCATTATTACAATCTTCAGTCATTTGTTTCTTTTGATCTTTAGATGATATATAATTGACTATGGGTACTCTTAAATTTATTAAAATATTAACTAGATGATGTATAATAATTTGAATGCTCTAATATTTTGTAAATAAGTATTTTTTAAAGATGGAGGTAGCCTACTCCGAAACTCTTCAACTCGTAATGAGGTAACAAGATTAGAAATGGCTGAAATTGATTTCAACATAATTATGTTTTAGTGTTAGACAATACTATTTTTATCTCAATCAAATTTAGTTTCAGTATGAAAAATGTTCTTGAATGAATTTAAACATTTTATTGTAATATAAGGATTGTTGACTTTTATGGAAGAAAGTTATTGAAAATTTAAAATATAAATAATTAGTTTAAAATTTTAATTTGCTGAGATAGGTAAATGTATTAAAAACTGTAATTTTGAAATATCTTGTTATGTAGTCCCCCTCCTTTTTGTTTAAAAGACGAAAAACCTTTTCCTCCTCATCGTCTTATAAAACATGAAGAAAAAACATAAGAGAGAGAGAGAGAGAGAGAGAGAGAGAGAGAGAGAGAGAGAGAGAGAGAGAGAGAGAGAGAGAGAGAGAGAGAGAGAGAGAGAGAGAGAGAGAGAGAGAGAGAGAGAGAGAGAGAGAGAGAGAGGGGGGGGGGGAGGTAGAGAGGGGGGAGAGGGAGAGAGGTAGAGGGAGAGAGAGGGGGAGAGAGGGAGGGAGTTTTAAAAGAACACAACAGTAATTAGTGTCGTTTTACTACAACACAACGATATGTACTTTGATTGCTAGTAATTAGCATTGTTTCAATACAACTCAACAATGAGTACTTAAGCAGTTAGTAATTAGTGTCGTTTTACTACAACACAGCGATGTGTACTTTGATTGCTAGTAATTAGCATTGTTTCAATACAACTCAACAATGAGAACTTAAGCAGTTAGTAATTAGTGTCGTTTTACTACAACACAACGATATGTACTTTGATTGCTAGTAATTAGCATTGTTTCAATACAACTCAACAATGAGAACTTAAGCAGTTAGTAATTAGTGTCGTTTTACTACAACACAACGATGTGTATTTTGATTGCTAGTAATTAGCATTGTTTCAATACAACTCAACAATGAGAACTTAAGCAGTTAGTAATTAGTGTCGTTTTACTACAACACAACGATATGTACTTTGATTGCTAGTAATTAGCATTGTTTCAATACAACTCAACAATGAGAACTTAAGCAGTTAATAATTAGTGTCGTTTTACTACAACACAACGATGTGTATTTTGATTACTAGTAATTAGCATTGTTTCAATACAACTCAACAATGAGAACTTAAGCAGTTAGTAATTAGTGTCGTTTTACTACAACACAACGATATGTACTTTGATTGCTAGTAATTAGCATTGTTTCAATACAACTCAACAATGAGAACTTAAGCAGTTAATAATTAGTGTCGTTTTACTACAACACAACGATGTGTATTTTGATTACTAGTAATTAGCATTGTTTCAATACAACTCAACAATGAGAACTTAAGCAGTTAGTAATTAGTGTCGTTTTACCACAACACAACGATATGTATTTTGATTGCTAGTAATTAGCATTGTTTCAATACAACTCAACAATGAGAACTTAAGCAGTTAGTAATTAGTGTCGTTTTACTACAACACAATGATGTGTATTTTGATTGCTAGTAATTAGCATTGTTTCAATACAATTCAACAATGAGTATTTAAGCTGTTAGTAATTAGTGACGTTTTACTACAACACAACGATGTGTACCTAAGCTTCTAGTAATGAGCGTTGTTTCAATTGAACTCAACAATGAGTACTTAAGCAGTTATTAATTAGTGTCGTTTTACTACAACACAACGATGTGTATTTTGATTGCTAGTAATTAGCATTGTTTCAATACAACTCAACAATGAGAACTTAAGCAGTTAGTAATTAGTGTCGTTTTACTACAACACAATGATGTGTATTTTGATTGCTAGTAATTAGCATTGTTTCAATACAATTCAACAATGAGTATTTAAGCTGTTAGTAATTAGTGACGTTTTACTACAACACAACGATGTGTACCTAAGCTTCTAGTAATGAGCGTTGTTTCAATTGAACTCAACAATGAGTACTTAAGCAGTTATTAATTAGTGTCGTTTTACTACAACACAACGATGTGTATTTTGATTTCTAGTAATTAGCATTGTTTCAATACAACTCAACAATGAGTACTTAAGCAGTTATTAATTAGTGTCGTTTTACTACAACACAATGATGTGTATTTTGATTGCTAGTAATTAGCGTTGTTTAAATACAACTCAACATGAGTACTTAAGCTGTTAGTAATTAGTGTCGTTTTACTACAACACAACGATGTGTATTTTGATTGCTAGTAATTAGCATTTTTTCAATAGAAAAATGTGTAATTAAGTTGCTAGTAATTTTTTCGATTCAATACAATACAACAATGTGTATCAAAGTTTCTAGTGGTTAACATCTTTTTAATACAACATAACAATTTGTACCTAAGCTACTAGTAATAACCGTCGTTTCAATAGAACAATGTGTAATTAAGCTGTTAGTAATTTTGTTGTTTCAATACACTACAGGAATGTGTATCTAAGCTGCTAGTTAATAACGTCAGTTTTATACAATACTGCAATTTTACCTAAGTTGCTAGTAATTAACATTCTTTGAATACAAGAATGTGTAGCTAAGTTGTAACGTTGTTTTAATAAAATTCAACAATTTGTACCTAAGCTGTTACTAATTAACGTCCTTTCAACACAAAAATGTGTACCTAAACTGCTACTAATTAACATTCTTTCAACACATCAATGTGTGCCTAAACTGCTACTAATTAACGTCCATTCAACACAACAATTTGTACCTAAACTGCTACTAATTAACGTCCTTTCAACACAACAATGTGTACCTACACTGCTACTAATTAACATTCTTTCAACACAACAATGTGTACCTAAGCGGCTACTAATAAATGTCCTTTCGACGTTAATTATTAACGTTACTTTGGTAGCAGTATCTAAACTTCTACTAATTAACGTCGTTCCAATACAACAAAGTGACCTTAGCGGCTAGTAAATAGCGTCGTTTTAATATAACACAGCATTGTGTACCTAAATTGCTACTAATTAACGTCCTTTCAACACAACAATGTGTACCTACACTGCTACTAATTAACATTCTTTCAACACAACAATGTGTACCTACACTGCTACTAATTAACATTCTTTCAACACATCAATGTGTGCCTAAACTGCTACTAATTAACGTCCATTCAACACAACAATTTGTACCTAAACTGCTACTAATTAACGTCCTTTCAACACAACAATGTGTACCTACACTGCTACTAATTAACATTCTTTCAACACAACAATGTGTACCTACACTGCTACTAATTAACATTCTTTCAACACATCAATGTGTGCCTAAACTGCTACTAATTAACGTCCATTCAACACAACAATAATTTGTACCTAAACTGCTACTAATTATTAACATTCTTTCAACACAACAATGTGTACCTACACTGCTACTAATTAACATTCTTTCAACACAACAATGTGTACCTACACTGCTACTAATTAACGTCCTTTCAACACAACAATGTGTACCTACACTGCTACTAATTAACATTCTTTCAACACAACAATGTGTACCTAAGCGGCTACTAATAAATGTCCTTTCGACGATAATTAACGTTACTTTGGTAGCAGTATCTAAACTTCTACTAATTAACGTCGTTCCAATACAACAAAGTGACCTTAGCGGCTAGTAAATAGCGTCGTTTTAATATAACACAGCATTGTGTACCTAAATTGCTACTAATTAACGTCCTTTCAACACAACAATGTGCAGGCTACCTAAACTGCTACTAATTTTCTCCTTTCAATACAATACAGTAATGTGGATCTGAGCTGATAGTAATTAACGTCGGTTTATTACAACATAACAATTTGTACCTAAGCTGCTACTAATTAACATTGCTCCTATACAACAATGTGTAGCTAAATTTCTAAAGTTAGTGTAATGTCAATAGTATAACAATGTATTATATACGTTGTTAATAAATATCTTCTTTTCAATACAGCAATGTGTATCTAAGCTGTTTGAAATTAACGTAATTTTGAATAAAACACCGTATATCTATCTATTCACCGAAAACAAAAATTATTACTTTTTCTTAACAACACATTTACATCTAAAAATGGAAGATTATTATCTTTTTCAACTTCTGTCGTAAATTTTATAGTTGGATGAAATCCATTGATAATATAACTAAAATCTTCGAGACTTTCATTTTTATCAAACACTGCAAAAATGTCATCCACATACCTCACCCACACTCGCGGAAAATATTTTAAAGAACTTTTAGCACTTTATTAATAACAAGCTTTACGTTTAAAATGAAGGTACTGCTATGGGAAACCCCCTATCGAGTTTCATAGCTAATTTTTTTTATGAATTCGTTTGAAATAAATGCTAAAAGTTCTTAAAAATATTTTCCGCCAGTGTGGATGACATTTATCAGTGTTTGATAAAAATGAAAAATCTATTGTTAAGAAAAAGTAATAATTTATCTTTTAGTCTTTATAGAAAATATATCAAGGATTCACACCATTCACCCACGCATAAAAGAGCTGCTTTCAATTCTATGGTTCACAGGTTAATAAACTTACCTCTGTCTAAAGAATATTACGAAAAAGAACTTCAATATATTTATGGTGCTGCAATTTTTAATGGTTATCCAAAAGAAATAATAGATAATATATTAATGAAAGCGAAATAAAAAAAATTAAGGAATTGAGAAGTATGTGGGCAGTATGCCTTGACAACGGTGGGTTAAAACTGCATTTGCTCCTCCAATGTCAAATATTGTGAAACGATCATTAAGAAAATATGCAAATTTAAATGTAGCAATGTCAGCCGAGAATAATCTTTGTAAAATTTTGGGAAATCCAAAAGATAAAATTAAAGAACCACATAAATCGGGAATTTATTGTATAAATTGTGAAAAATGTCTGAAAAAAATATATAGGCCAAACGAAATGTCAGGATAAGAGCAAAAAAACACTTTGCCCACTTCAAATATAATAGGCCTGATAAATCAGCCATGGCTAAACATTGTTTAGAGGGAAAACATTATTTTAAAATAGAAAACTCTGTGTTGATGAAAAATGTTACTAAATTAAACACAATAGAAATGCACGGGGAACTTTTTATATAAACATGTACCGTAATATAACTGTAAATAATGAACTAGGACCGATACAAAATTCTATAATAAAGTAAAATATAAAATGTAGTGTTAGATATAAGATTAGTTAAGAATATTGTATTAGTTAGATGTTAACTTTAAGTTATTTTTTTGGTAACGCCTTAATATTAGAAAGTAGGTTTAGGCCATGCCACTTTAGTTTTGTATAAATACGGGGGTTGACGCAGTGCTATTATAGTTATAGTTTAGTTATTGTAGATCATGTATTACTGAGGATGGCGACTTTGTCGTTGAAACGCGTTTGTTTAAGTAAACATAATTTTTAATGAGATCTTGTGTTCGAGTTTTATTCTATCTAATATTATCTCACAAGTCAAGCTCAATATTTATTTATAGAACTAGTCGTTTCCAGTTAAGAATTTTAACCCTCTTCTTATACTTATATTTGTTTACATGACCTGATCTGTGAGTTCATGATGGAGAACTTCAAGTGTGTCACGTTTCATTATTCTATTTGCAGGGTCTATAATATTTTGTTTATTATAATCGTAGTTGTTGTACTTTTTATGGTGTTTATGTGAAGAGGAAAAGCCGACAATTCGAGTAAAAATCTAATATATTATATCTCTATGGAAATAATGTTGCAAGGAATTTTGTAAACCGAGTGTCCATAATTGTGGACACCGGAGATTGCTATTAAACAGCTCACGACAACATAAACACATTGTCTTCTGTCATTTCAGTCCTGAAGTAAGGATATGGCGGTTGATTAGTTATAACGAGCTAAAGTTTTTTTTTAATTGAACACGACTTATAAGTTACACGACAATGTACATTTGACTTGCTAAAAGATGGATATATTTCTGAAATTATTAATATGGCGAAATGGGCGGTGTCGATAAATTCTATCAAATTGTAAGATATTACAGTTTTCATTAAGTCTAAAAAATGGATCCTGAGAATGATAATGCGCGAATTAGATATCGCTATTGTAAACCCCTGGTTTAAGTATACAAGTGATGCAAAAAAGACATGTTATTATGGATATGTTACACTTCGGCAAGAGTATCAGCAACAAACTTAAGTCCAGAGGAAAAAATAGGCAGAACTTCTAATAAAGAAGAACTACAACAACCCTTTGTGAGCCAAAAAAGGAAAACTGTAGAGATGAGGCCATCGACAGCAATCAAGGTGGATCATTTACCACAAGTGGACTAAAAAAGGAAACAACTCGTTGTAAAAAAAAAACTTATGTAAAGGGAAGACCCGTGTGTTTTGCATTAAATGTACTGTAATGTACACCTTTGTTTAGTTCAAACAGGATTTTTTTGCTTTCATACATAAGCTAATTCTATGATTAAAATCGGTTCACACGTTTGTGCTGTATAGCACTACACATACAACAGACATACAAAACGTATTCTGGGGATCTGAAAACGAATATCCGCAAAAACTCGACATCGATTTTTGTCCCATCTGATAAATCAGTACGTATATGTGTGAAAAAACAAAACAATTAGCACCGTAATATTAAACGGAAGGAAAATTTTAGGTTAGAAGCAAATACTTAAGAAAACTTTCTATTATAGTAATTCTTTTATTATATATTTTTTATTAAGATATCTGATTGCAGTCATCTCATAATTGTATAATAAAAGGGATTTGAGGTTCGATTACAACAAACTAACATTATTTTAATTAGCATATTCATAAAACGTGGAATATAAACAATTCGTTTTCTTAGGATGTTATGAAGTTTCAGGCACGAGTCGACCGCCGCTACCTCAAACCTCTATGCGTCTTTATTTTTAAAGTCCGAAATCTATACATTTAAAAAAAATGTCTATCTCGGGGGAAAAAAAAGTTCAGCCGGACTTTACAGGCAAATTGCGATTTTGCGAGAAAAAAAAGAGGGAGGTAGAAAATCAATATCTCTTTTCCTATACGTCTTTTTTTTTAATTATCAAAATAATAAATATTCAAAAAAATTGTTCAATCATGTTATTCAGAACAATTTTAAACCTCTAAATTATCAGCTCAGATACACATTTTTTCAAAAATATAATAAAATTGATGACAACTCCGAACAGCGCAGCGGTTTAAAATTTTAAGGTTCGGAAATCGTTTTAAGAATAACCATCATAGGTAGGAAGCTTGAATCTCAACTCTTGTTTGAAATGTGATTTGTTTACTCATAAAAAATAGTTATTTAGAGAAAACAGAGTTTTTAAAAGCACGACTAATCACAAAACAGCGCATTAATGTGATGTTATGTGACCTCAAAACAAATCCGCATACCAAATTCCAAAAACCTTGGGAGTCAAAAGTCTAATTCTACTAGAATAATAAGCTGCGCGCTTCAAATATTTATTAAATAATATACATTTAAAAAAGCAAACGTTTTGGAACAACTTGACAGAAAATTTGTATAGAATAGCATTGATGAACAGGTGTTAGTAGGTCTAATTCTAATAGGTTTACACAAAGAGGAACACGGGCAGAGCCAGGGGGACTTGTAGGTAGGTAGATAAAGCGGATTGCTCGGTTCGGGCTCAGAGAGAAAACCGGTCATTACTGACCTTTACAACTGGAATGTACAGTCCCGTCCATCGATGAGCAGACTGTACTTTGCTTGCAGCTCGGTTGCCTCGCCTGTTACGCTGTTGCTGTTTGAAAAGTTATTTTATTGCAACCCATTCACAGTCACTTTATTCATTACAACACTATACGATACATTAGTATACCAAAATAGACTAATTTGTTTAATTTGACAGAAAGAGATATAGCCTAATCGCCATTATTTTTTCCAATGCTCCCAACTTTTAGGTTAATACTAAAGTAGGCCTAATCTCTATAACTGAGAGTTGGAACTTTTAAGTTAATAATAATCGAAAATAATATATAGCAAAATTGATAATGTTTTACACTATTATTTCGTTATAGCAGCATAACTCTCTGTTTATGTTCATGATATAACCAAAAGTTAAGGTAACGTTCATTGGAAGTTACCGTCTTAGATAAATCGATAATTGGAATAGGGTAGTTATATTTTAGTGGAAGACGTTGCGATTTGGAGACAGGAGAGGGGGGGGTGTAGACGTGTTTATGAACCTAACAAGTTTCTTTAATTTTGTGTATGTAAATCAAATCGTACCAAGTTCGATTAGAAGTGGACGGTTGGAGGAGCATTATATAGTTTTTCACATTATTGTAAACTTGTATAAAACATAAGTTGGAGTGAGAGGTGGAATAAATACATTGTGTATACATTCGCTTCATCATAAACTTGTATTGTCTGTGTGGTATATAAATGTATCTGTGTCACAATTTATAAGACTTCAATAATAATATAGCTATAAACATAAGTAGGAATGGAAGGGGTAAATGCATTATTTAGTTTTCTGTTTATTATAAATTTGTGAACTCTATTATGTTTTGAGACAGACAATGACATAGCAAAGGGTTTCATATTTGTCATATAGAATCAGCAGGTTTTCTTCCCATACCAACAGACTCATCATAAGTCCCTAGATCTGCTCTGCAATATAATTTTGTTTATACATTCATTTTTGCATAGAATGTAATGGTTTGAATCTAGTTGAACATCATATGGTTTTAAATCAGCTGGTTATGTATAATGTTAAGGGACAGAGGGAACATTACACCTACACAATATTTGATTTTGTATAAAACATAATTTTTTAATATTATTTGATTCTATAATAACTCCATTTTTTCTAATCTTTTTGATTGTTGTTATATTATAATTTTTGGATGTTCTTATTTTATATTATATTTTCAATTTGATTAATTTAATGGGTTTTGTGTAAAATAATTAAATATACACATTATTATTTTGTTTTCATTGTTATAGGTTTTAAGTCCATTGCTACCATTAAGCGTCTACTGTTCACTACCAACATTGGAACACTGGCTCAACTAAAGGAGGAGTGATCAAAACTTCACCAACTATAAACAGCTATTGTAAAAATGGGAATAACATATTTAAATTAATTTTTTTGTACAGTAATTCTGTGAGCAATATAAAGCAATATTTTTTGATAAAATTGTAATGTAATTTTAAAATGAATGTAATAATGTCTAGTTTACCTTTTATTTATAATTTTAACCTGAAAAAGGTGTTTTAAATCACACATACAAACACACACAAACACACACACCCCACATGCACACACACAAAAGGTCTAAACCTAAGGTTAAATTATTTTTTTGAGCTGAAGTGTCCAAAGAAAATGGTGGCAATAATGTAACTAAGTGTACAGTTTTTGGCAGCCATTTTGGATTAGTTTGTCATATCAACTTTTTCTTTGAGACCTTTTCAATAAGATGGTTTACCCCTATAAGAGTTATTATTTGAAGTTTGAGTTGCAACCCACAGAATCCTTCCCTCCCCCCAAAGTGGGCAAAAATGTTATCTTTGTTTAAAAATGAAGTATAGGTAACTCAATATATCCTGATATCTGAAAACTTAAATTTTTTATTTCTAGTGCTTTAATTAAAAGTGTCCCAAGATAATAACACCCAGTATAATGTGTGTATGTGTGTGTGTGTGTACTGAGTAGTTAAAATATGTGTGCCCCCCGCAGTTACACACAATTTTCGTCATATCGATTTGGGACCACAAATGAAGTTTTTATTTGATCCCTTATACTATGTTTTGTGTAGTTTAAAATTTTGGCCGCCATCTTTTATTTGAGTCAATTTAAAAAAAAAAATGTTAACATGGTTATGTGACACATAACAAAACATTGTTTCTCAATACTGAGTTTTATGATACAATCGATTTATATATATATATATATATATATATATATATATATATATATATATATATATATATATATATATATATCTGTCACCTTTCAAGCTTTTCATGTAAAACCATCTAAAATATGACTTTTTTAAATCCCTATGTCATATTTAATATTTTAAACTATTTGTGTCATACTACTTGTAGACTTTAAAGCTTATAATGACTGATTGTTGAACAACAAAGGAAAAAATCATTAGTGGAATCTTTTTCATTATTTACATCATTGAAGTTCATAACATTTTTAGAAAATCATATTGCAAAAGCTAATAACTTCAAAATGGTTTGAAGCCGTTTTAATGAAAATCAGGTTCTACAATAGAGATGGACATTGAAGTCTTATGCTCCTTAAGGGCTCAGTTATAGCGAGTAAGGGTGTGGCAATCCTGAGGCTCCTAGTTGGATTTACATCTTTCTTTATCTTTTTTAAGGCCTTTAAACTATAAGAAAATAAAAAATGTAATCTTATATCAGGTGTCGCAAATAGTTTAAAACATAAAATTTGTAAAATCTACAATGTCTAAAAAGTTTACAATGATAATAAATTAGAAAATTAACAACTGCAAAACAAAATCCTTGAAAATCATAATTTCATAATTATTTTAAAAATCAGCAATAATAGCTCTACTATAGCGACAATGTTAGTTAGATTTCAAATTTAGCAGTGTGTTAGGAGTTATATATGATTTGAAAAAAAAATAGTCTGACAATTCAAAATGGTGAACATTTGAAACTGTTTTTTGTAGTTCCTCTCTACATAGGTGCTACTTGAGCCTACAATAGCTCATTTTGTGCAAATTAAGCAAAACAAGTAGATTTAGAAACAACACCTAAAATAAATTTGCTTATTTTCGTGTTGTATATTATAACACAGCTAATGCTGAGTATTTGTATACAATTTAAAACTCTTTAAAACATTATTAACCAAAATTGGTAAAGAAAGTCAAAAAAAAAAATTGTTTGACCTAGAGTGAGACTTAATCAATGCCAATGCCATACTTGTGAAATAAATAAACTTATATTGTATTATATATTATTTAGTCTAAACGTTTATTAATATTGTTGTTATATACTATTGTTATTTTGTTTAAATAATATACGGTCAAATGCAGCATTTAGAATTGTACCATATTATGAAATGTAATCGCAATATATATATATATATATTTTATGTACTAATTATGTAAATATTACAATAACTATCTTTTGTACAATGAACATGTTATTAATACTTAATATGGTAATTTGTTTTGTTCTAGCTCTGAATTAATTAATATTAACTCAACTATTCATGTTAACTAACAATTCTAACAAAATTAGGAATCTGTATTTAGGGTAATTATGTTTTAGAACACTTCATCGTTGTATAGTCGTTCTGAATGAAAAAGTATTAACCTCAGAAAACTAACATGTAGGGCAAAATCATAAAGGGAAAAATGTATTTTATTGTAATATATGTAAAAATAACCACATCACTATAATATTATCACAAGGATACAAAAAACTAGGTAATAACCAGTTGACATTAAGTATACTGTACAACTGACTTTCTGAAGTGTATTACAAAGGAATGGAACATGTTTCACTATTTATTACTTTCCCACAATATGTAGTATCAGAAAGAAAATTATGATGGAGAAAGAAATTGACTTTGAAATGTTCCATTTGTCAGAAATTGTGGTTTCTCCTTTCATATCAGTGTATCAGTTTGTCCACCGAGCTTTGGCCTTAACGCTTATTGGTATATCAATATTACTCATTATATTGGTATATAGATATATTTTGGTACCCTAAAATTTCTTAATTTTTTAGATAACTCAAACGTTCAACATTTTCAGATAGGTCTTACGAGCAAAACTTGAAAAATTCTGTTTTTTTTTTCCCTTTCAAAATCAGCTAATTGAAAAAATTAGGTCGTTATCTACCCAAAAATTTTGGTTCAGGAGTTATTGAAGCATGGATCTTAGAATGTAGAATATAAAAAAATTAATCCTCTAGCTATTTCGACCAAATTTTCGTGAAATGTGTAGGTTTATGACCAGATGTACTACCAGGTTTATTTAGCTTATTTTTCCAATTTATTCACGAACTGTAATTTTTTATACGTGTAATGAGCCATCACTTTGAACCTTCAGGTGATTGAGACATCTGACCTTTCAGGACGGTATTTATGGTCACTTTTTGACAGATAACTCCCAACATATAATTTTCGTGGTTATAGTGATGAATCTGCTTTGCTTGTATAAGGCAGGATTTCAGGTGATTTACCAAGCTTGTACTGTGTCCAGACTGTATTGTGTTGAATAGAACAGCTACACACTATGTTCCACTTTAATTTACATAAGAAATAGATTTGTTGTTTTCACTTGACCTACTGTGCACTAGTGGTATAGAACTATTTATAGTTAGAACTATCGATAATTATTGATAGTTTGAATTTATACTATTTATAGTTTTTGATAGTGTTTACTTTTAATATTAACTACTAGACAAGTAACAGCAATTAAAGTTATAAAAAATTCATTAAAAGGAAGAAAAAACAAACAATTGATTTAGAAACCTCTCGACTTGTTAAATAATTTTCCTTTTTTTTAAATATAAAGCCAAAACTTAGAATGATAGAGTGTTATATAAATAGCGACTAATTATTAGCATCAATATAAATAACTTTTAATTCGCTGAGTAATAACTGAAATACATAAAACGGATGAATATTAATTATAATATACTTTGTTTAAGCTTTTTGTTGTAGACAATTATTTTGATTAATAAAAATGAACATATCTTCATAGGTTGCTTTGAATAATAAGGCCCAGGTTCATATAATTTGGCCCAGTTTTGATAACAATCCTTTCAGAAGGAACAGAGGTTGCAGGTGCACTGAGAATTTTCTTGGCACATTTTTTTTGTAAAGAAGAAACCGTTGTAACATTCACCTGAAAGTAAAAATTATCATATTTTAGTAAGATAAGAGAAACAGAAAATTAAACTGATAAAGATTATTAGTGCTAAGCAATAGTGCTTGTCTTGCAAAACACCAATGGATCTGCATCACCACTTGAATTCCTCTGATCAAGTATCTATGATACTATCTACAGACATTGAAAGACTTTCTTCTTTTTCTACAATTCACTGATCTATAAATATGAATAGATATTTTTATGAAGTTGTTTGTTTTGGATTAGAGGATGCCTCTGCTTCTGATGTAGATAAGCCACTTGGAATGGTAGTTAAAGTTGGTTCATCAGCAATCGAATTCATGGACATTTCAGTTTGTAGCAGAGAAATTGAAGTCTGTATTTTTTACAGAGTGAAACCCTTCTTTTTTTCATCATAGGGTCTAAAATTAGCTTGGCGGTGTAAAGACCCCTCTTCATGAGGAAATATGTTTCTCTCGACACAATGAAGCTTTAAAAAAAACAATTACCTCAGGCGTAGCAGGTTTGTTTGAGAAAATGTTCCCCTAAATACCAAAAACTATATGTACAGTCAAATATCGATTTTACGGATCCCTTTAGTTTGGATCTCCGGATAATCTGGATCAATTTTTCAAAATTTATGTTTTATGTATTAAGTGATCCACTAAATGTTTAAAAAGTTTTATTTGTAACTGAATAGTGATTAGGTCTTATTTTAAGATTTTTATATTCTAAATTAGTAAGTCTTATTTTAATCCATTTACAATCAAAATACTGTATAGTATTGTATTAATGTTTTGTACAATTTTGGTTATGACCAGATTGTTTGAAGTTAAAATTATCTACAGAGTCAACAACAGTGTGGACGGGCACGATGATCTGGTGTCACTGCATATTGCATTGAATAATCATAGTCCCATAACATTGTTTTGTAAAAGTATAGGACGGTATGTGTGAGCCATCTCCTCCCCCACCCAACTCTTCACAAATACAATACTATACTGTACTTGTCCTTAGTTTGGTTCGGACTGTCGGACATCTGTCAAGTGTTATAGTGTTTTGTGTGGAGTTGTTTTATCAGGGATTTTTAGCAATTAGATTTGCATTACCAACTGTTGCTTGTGTTAACTAAGAAATCAGTAAACGTAAAGGTCACTCTTACAATGGACTTGAAGCTGTGAACAGAATCAATAAAGTTAAATCCCTAAAGAAAATTGCTGCAGAATTTAATGTTGTGACTTAAACAGTGTCTGACTTGAAGAAGAATAGAAAACGAATGGAAGAATTTTGTTTTAAAATGATGGTTAAAGACACTTTAGACAACAGAGGAAGTTTTAAAATAGCAAAAAACAAAATGTTAGTTGACATTATTTGTGTGGTTTAATGTGGAAAGAGTACATGGCGTTCCAGTTTTGAGACCTATTGAAGAACAAGCATTCACTTTAAATTAAAAAAATACCAAACAGTGATCCAAATTTTACTGCTAGTCAGGGTTGATTAAACAGGTGGAAAAATTGCCATGGAATACATCAATTGACAATTACCGTAGAAAGTTTGACTGGTGATTTACAAGCCAATCAATCACCAATTATCAAAGATTTGATCTCTACAAAAAATAGTTTGAACAATTAATGTTGAAAGAAAATTTGATGGCAGATCAAATTTATAACTGAGACCATAATTTTATACGAGAAATTAATAATTTTTACTGTATGCTGCTGAGTAAAACTCTTGCATCAAAATTAGATTGGTACGTCAAAGGTTACATAAAGAACAAGGGCAGATTAACAATAACGGCTTGCAGTACAATGTATCTGGGGAAAATGCTAAAAGGAAAAGCAAAAAATACTCGTGGATTCAAAAATATGAATCATGATTCATTGCCAGTTATTTATCAGTCTCAAAAAAATGTCTGGATGAACTCTCTGAGTTTCAAAAATTGGTTTTTGCGCCAGGAGTGAAAGCATATTTATTTAAAGGAGAAAAAACTTCCAATCAAAGTGCTGTTGTTTGATAAATAATGTTTTGACATATCTAGTAGTTGATGAACTGATCAGTGGGGATATAAAAGTAATGTTTTTCCAACCAATGTGACTGCATTATTGCAGTCTATAGATCAAGGCATCCTATAAACTCTACAGACAGCAGGTTTTAAATAAGCTTTTTGATGTTGTGAGCAAAAATGGTTTAGTACATTTGCTTAAAACATTTAATACGAAGACGATAATTTAAATGATTGCTTCTTCTTGGGAATGTGTTTCTGAATAAACCCTCATAAAATTATGGAAAAAGCTATGACCTAATATTTGTGAAACACTTGCAAACAACAGTGCGTCTGTTGGCGAAGAAAACTTTTCAGATGAACCATAGTCTCTCAAAGTGTTTATACAAATCGATGGCTGCTACAGCACAATGACCAAGGAAGAAATAATTAAATCTTGCTCCTCTAACGTAACCAATGAGGAAGAAGATGGACCAAACCGGAAGAAGTGATGACTCATATGGAAGAATGGCCAGCCTTGATAAACTTCTCTCTTATGTAGAGCTCTTGATGATGAAATGAATGTGCAACCAAGCTGCTCATAAACCATCACAAGTTCTGTCAATCTTTACAAACCACTATTTTTCCTCCCTTATTCAAATGTTCACTATGGTTAAATGAGAAGGTAAAACTCTGCTATTTATAAAGGTAATGCATACATTATGGACATTTTTGTTGACACTGGAATGTATGTGTTCATGGATGATATGGTTCGCATTGTTCACTAAGTGTTTTCTTAAATTACTATTAAGAAGGCTAGGTATCATATTAATTATAACATTAGCCTTAAAAGAAAGTGGTAAAATATCATAGTTTATACCAGGTTTAATATCATTTGCACCTCCAAACACAACCAAAAAGTCATCAACATTTAGACGTTTAACAAACTTTTGAGCTTTATGAGCTGTTGTAGATAGAGGAGCTCCATGATAAACATATCCTAAAACTTTGTATTTCTGCTTTGTTAAGTTGTCAAGTAGTGTTCCTGGAGTATTTTTGGCGTGACTGTCACCAACAACTACCACTTTTATAGTTTTATGTTTTGCTACTTTAAATGGTTGTTTTTCAAGTCTTTCAACATAATTTGACTTCCTGAATTTAATCTTTGTTAAAGACACTATGTTTGTCTAGATTCCGAGAGTCTTGGAGATTTTTGTAAAGTGGGGTTCGAGTCTGTTAAGGAGACTATGTCTGCATTTGTATCTAATATTTCAAATTTATTTTCTGATAAAAACTAGGGTCTTTTTTTTAGCTGGCAAAGTGTTTCTTCTATTTTTTACTATTTAAAAATCTTCCATTATGAATTCCGGTTGTAATTCAAGATGAATTATCTTCTCTTTCAGAGTATGTATTACAGTTTCCTTTTTTAGACAGTCACTCAAAATAGTAACCGATCTCTTTTGTAAGTCATGTACTTTGCAAACGGAATTGTTTAACTGCTGTGACATATTCTCAAAACTTTGTTTTTGAATCTCATTTCTCAATGGCTGATTTTCCTGTTTAAAAATTGTCAAACATTGTTTATCAATGTCCTCATCATAACATAATTCTTCATCCATAATTTGTTCTGCAAAACAAACATTGCGGAGATAAAGATTGCATCCATTTATTGGCACTTCAATACTTTTAAGTTTAGACTTTTAAAACGATTCCATATATCACATTTGCAGTACAACACAGCCGAGTGTCTCGCCTCTTTATTACAAACTGATCAACTGTTTTTCCCTTTACTCTTCAAAATATTAAAACAATGTATTTTCGATAGATGAGATCAATACAATATAATACTTTAAAGTTATTTACAAATTATAATCAGTTTGATTATTTTTTGCAAACATGATTGTCCAGTAAACAAACAAATGTTTCAAGCAGAGGTAGATATTGCTAATCTGTAAGGTAAATAGATAAGACAAGCTGGACTGGTCCTAAGACAATAATTAGTTTTACACTATTATACACAAACATTTGTTTATGAATAAAATGTTTACAAACTAAAGTATGATAAACAGTTAATCAGATTCAATGCTCAAGGTTAAGAGATTTTGCTAAACAAACTCAAAAACTGGAGTGCCGCCTTTTCCTTATCTCTTCAATCTTCACAACAAGAATTAACTTACAAAAAAACCAAAATAACTCACACAACTCCACAATAAAGAGATATATATATTTTTTAAATATGAGGTTTATAAAGTGGTAGGAAAAATTACACTGCACATACACATATAAATTTGAACTCCAATTTTTCACTTTAAATCATTCAATACTGTCAATTTTATGGGAGCTTTAACACACTCAACTCATATCATCTACACCTATATTTAGTATCACCAAGGCATACATCAGATGACCGGGGCACAGCAATGACATGTTAGCTAATCACATCAGATGACTGGCACACAGAAATGACATGTTAGGTAATGTGAAAATAACATGTATTTAGGGCGCCATATTGATGACCTCAGATTGTCTGTTATTGTACTTCTAATGAAGATAACAGAATACTCAGTTACTTCTTGCTTCTAGTTAAAAAGACCATGCCTTGTGTATTTCTTAGCGTTATTTACAAATGTATGGTAAATGTATGTATATTTCAAAAGTAAAGAATAACCCAAAGTGCTTTATTATTTTCACTAACTAATTGTACATTTTCATTAGTTTGATCTCATATGATAGGGTTGACATTCTAAGTAGCCTCTAGTATTGAATATAAATGCTTAAATTCCTACATAATTTACAATACAGCCTAATTAGCATATCAAAAGTTTCATTAAATTAGACAATACGTCTAAACGATTTCCATGAAAAAGTTAAATAAAAGGTCTAACATACGGTAACAGATATGGTGGAAAGTAATGAAGAGCTAATGAAGTATGATAATTATGAAAATTTCTTCATTATAAAGCTGGAATAACAAACTAATCTAAAAAGTCATAAATGTCCTGAAGTACCTAAATATTATTATACAAGTGTTCCTTAAATCTGAAAATGTCAAGATAAATTTTCATAAAATTTGAGTTAACGTACTATAAATATGATATACAATACTAAAAGTCATTAAATACCTGCAGAGTATCTATGATGGATCCTAATTAGGTTTACATTAATCTTTTGTAAGATCACAGTCAGAATATGACAGGGACATGTGGTACACTATATGTAGACGGCCTCTATGCAATGTTTACATATGTATGTGAAAAAATAGTTGTGATTTTAATGTACTGTTTACTTGTTTATGTGCACCATCATCATCTTGTTTAAATTTTAACCGATGCTACATTATACTTGTCTAATTCTTCTATCCAACCACACTTATAATAAAAGCAGTCAAAATGAAAATATGGGAAAAAAAAATTAATTTTGTTCAGCATAAAGCCATACTGATGTTGGTGTGGTTTAGGTTATCGACTTTCTCACACTATATATAATAGAAAGTATAAAGTCACACTGATGTTAGTGTGGTTTAGGTTATTTAGTTTCTCCTAAATTAATATGATAATCAAAATTGAAGTTGAGATTTTTATGGATATGTTTGATTTTGCTCAAATCTATCCCCTAAGGTCCCAAACAGAACATATTCTGTCACCACTCCCCAAAAACAATGGTTCCGGAATTATCAATAAAAAAAAAAAGAAAAAAGAATAGAGCTGTTATTTAAGTGGTATGACAATATCAAGGAAAATAAATTTACTGTTTTGGAATTGATTGGCAAAGTGAAACTTGATTTCTGTTATTAATAACTTCATTAGTAGATAGGTCTAGAATGTGTTTACAACAGGAGAGAAACAACTAGAAGAATTACTAACAAGAGTAAAATGAATGGAAATTTTATTAAGAAACATTGTGTCATTTCATCCCGCTGAGTACTAAACCAATCTCATTTAAACATCCAGAACTATGAGGCGACCAGCACCAGATAAGCGAGTATCAAAAAACCTAAACATTTTGGGTATGCATATGTTTCAATGTTTATATATGAGTAAAAAATTTTGTTAAACATTTATTCAGTATGTTACTGGAACTTCTAAAATAAAAAAAAATATTTTAAGCCTACAGTTTTACAAAGTTTGCTCAACTGATTTTAAGAAAAATCTCTATTTCTGTTTTGGAACTTACAACAGTTATTCCCAAAATTTGTGTAACCAAAAAAATAAACTGCTTTATGGCTAAAATGTGCATACATACTAAATTTGATTGTGGTCATATCCATTTAAGCTGTAGAGGACATTGCATAGAGGATAGACTGTACACAGACCTCAAAATGGACATTTCTTTATAAAAATTGACACTGATTTCTGGACTCATCTCATAACTTTCTCCATACTATGTATGAGAAAGTAAAATGAAATTTTTATTCCACCAACAATATCAAAGTCAATAAGTTTACTTGATACCATCTGGAGTGTACACTTAGTTTGTATATACTTTTTTCTTTATTTTTGTTCATGTAAATGCCTGATTAATAATATAGAACAAATTTGAATTTAAACTTACCTATCAGAAATGTGTGCACAGTTATCAGTAACTAAGAGCACCTGCCAAGTTTAGATTAATATAAGCTTATAATTTACTTAACATTAAAAATACAGAATTTAATATATTCTGATCATTTAGGTGGTTTAAGAAAGAGAAAAAAAATCTGAAGGAAATGTAGTGAAATGAAAGCCTTTTATGTATTGAAAAAAAAAATCTTACTGAGGAAGAGCAAGTATCTCAAATTTCCGTAGGTGCTCTTAGTCAGGATCCATGCAGTAAACCAAATACTGTGAATGAAGGAATTGTTTTTATTAGGTATGTTATTGGAAAATATATTAATATAACAAATATATAATACACATTTTATCGCTGAATATATGTTTATAGAAATTAACTAAATTATTAGGTGTTTAGATGAGAGCATGTTTACTTCACTAGTCAACTGTTATATGTGGATGTTCATAAAGTACTATGCAATCTAACTGTAATATGAAAATTAATATTATGTTAATTGATTATTCAGTATTGGAATGAGTAATAAAAATGTAACATACCATTTTTGTATTACACATAAAAATGTTTTACATTCCTAAATGATATTAAAATATATTTTGAAATACAATTATAACCTTTTTACATTTCATTAAATAAAAACCCTATACTTTTTAAGGATTAGACATGTATAGTTTACAGGTCGCTTCATTGTGCTGCTATCTTTAGATGAAAACAAGAAATTCTCTGTAGGTTTTAGTATATGAAAATATAACTTCAGGAGGTATGGTTAGATTGGATTTTTGGTTCAAACAATACAGTTAAAACTTTGGGCTAGGTTTTGTATTCAAGTTTAAACAGGATTAAGTTCACTTGAATATAAAATCCTTGACTAACTAAATCAATAACTTCTACAATTGTCCAGATTCACTCTTGGCTAGCATAGATTTTTAGAACTATTTACCTACTATAAAGAACAATGAAAAAGAAAACATAAATTATGTCCCACCTAAGTTAAATTGGGGGGGGGGGGGAGGAATTATGTTATATTTCTGTTATTAAAAGCTTCTTAAAAATGGAGTTTAATGAAACTAAAACCTATAGAGCACTTCTTGTTATTACCTCAAAAATGCAGTACAATAAAGGAGACTATATTTTTGGAAGTGTAAGGTAACACAAATTGTCATGATTTTGGCTAATGATCTAGGAGTTTCTTCAGATATGGTTTCACATCAAATTAAAACGACTGCAATATGGAGGTTGTTACACAATAATAACTGCATTTTGATAAAAAAAAAAAAAAAAAATCTAGTGATGCTGATCCTCAGTGAATCAGAAATATTATATTATACTACACAATGATCTACAAAAGGTTTTCTAGTGATGCCAAATGCTGGTAACTCGGAGACTAGAAAATCTGGGTATCATAAAAAGATATATTCAAATATTGCTCAGAAGTAATTAAAATATGCCAATTATGGTATCTCAGAAATTACAAAAAAAATAATAAAATTTAGTGATGCCTAATCAGTGTATATTAGGTACTGCAGAATATCTATACAATGACGAAAAGCACATTATCTAGATATATCAGAAACTGCTGAATATCTATATAATGGCAAAGAAACATAATTTTGTGATACTGTACCAAATCTGAGTATCTCAGAATATCTATACAATGACCAAAAAGATAATCTTGTGATATCAAATCTGGAAATCTCAGAAACTGCAGAATATCTATACAATGACTATGATCAAAAACATAATCTTGTTATACCAAATGTAGAGCAAAAAAGTAAGTGCTCAAAAAACAAGATAAATTGACCAAATAAATAAATGGTTTTGCAATTTTCAATACGACGAATGGTTCTCATGTTGTTGACAATTAACTCTCATAAAATACATTTTTGTAACATGAGGGTAGTTTCAGTACTACCTGTAAAAGGGCATAACTCGTTAATTTTAATTCCATCGAAACAAGTAAAAAAATTGAATTGTAAGGAATTTTAATAGTAGTATAAAATATTTTTGTAAAAATTATACTTTCTAAAAGATATTGTAAAAAAAAATTTTCCTTAAAAAATGTCACTTTGGGACTCATAGATTTCTTTAAAAGGAAGTATTAAAGCAACTTTAAACCTTTAAGGACAGAAATTTAAACCTATTTTAACTATACTAAATATATATAAAGACCAGAAATAAATTATCTAATGATACCAAATAGATGTTATATATGAATGGAAAGAGGAGAAGATAGTCCCAGGGTGTAAGTAAATATGTAATGATACCGAATCTGGTATATTAGGGACTACAGGATATCTATACTAAGATCAACAGTCAGTAATCTAGTGATGGCACATATCAATATCTTAGACAATGCAGAATATATTGTTATAGTATAGAAGTAGTAGTAGCACTAGAGACTAGAGATGTGGGGTGAAATACACTGTGAACTCTAAAGTCCCCCTAGTTATTCTATGATGGGGAGCGCCAGTCTATAAAAGCCCCTCCAACCCAACTGCTTTAGCAGCACATGACTAATATATTTGACTAGTTTTTTTAAAACCTCTTTTCACACTGGTGTTATGAATCTTAACGGGTATCAAGTGATTTGTCTGATACTAAAGTTGCCCAAATGAGCAGAAATTTGAATATTAACATACAATTTAAAAAATAAAAGAATTAATGTAATCTTCTAAATATTTTTAAATCCTACCTGGTGTATATGTCTCATAACTTAAAAGTATAATACAGAGAATTTTATTTTAAATTTGAAGTTAAAATTTAAACAGATATTAACATATTTTATTTCTTTTGACAATTATTGATATCATGTATATTGATTATACTATAGTTTGATACTACATGGAAAATGGCTCACACAACAGTTAGATTCAAACAAATATAAACACTAATACTGTAGGTAATAATAAACACATTTGAAAATCTAAAGCAAGAAAACAAAATATACATTACAGACTCAAAATGACAATTCTCGGGATTATACATTCATTCGGTATCCTCATTGGCCACACAGCTCTCCAGGGATAGCAAGGAAAATTAGTATTTTTATAAATGTATAGAATCCCATAACTTCCAATAATAAATTGTTGGAAAATAGGATGAAGAGTACAATGGTGATGGGAATTTTTATATGCCTTACCTGACTGTAAAGCTGTCTAACAGGCCTAGGCTCTTCAGGAGGTGTTGCACCATGAGAGTTTCGACATACTGACTGAGCAATGACCTTTGGTTATCCTCGATGGAAGTTTTTACAGCAGAACCCTATGAGCATCTTCTTCAGATATGTTTTGTTTTGAGTGAACCAATTTTTGAATTGGAAAATACCAAAACTTAGTAACTAGCTTTCCTCTAGATGCCACTCCAAGGAGACCCATTCAACCATTTTTTGTGTGAAATTATATTCAGTTTATGCTGGAAAATAACCATTCACTTATTTTATGAGAAAATTCAAAAAGAAAAATTGAAATCTGAATTCTGTCAGGGTCATTTTAGTTTTTACAGTTTACTCACCAATCATAATTTTCGTTTAACATGTGGCTTGGTATATTTGTTTGAATATAAACCTTCCAGCAAAATTGATCAAAATTGTTCGATCTTTTTTTGAGATATTTAACCTTCAAGGGCATGATTCATATTCACTTTTTGAATGACAAACCAGCATTTTTGGTAAGCCGGTGACAAATACTTTTTGTGTGGTTTTTAGCTATAGTATGAGGAAATAAGTACAATGGATATGAATACCAAACCACTATCTCATTATAACAATACCAAATATTTTTTAAATAGTCAATAACACCATATTATACATTAATACATGAACATGTAAAACATCAATATTTTTAAAGGATTACAAAAAGGAAGAAGAAACAGACAAGAACAGATTGACAAATGAACTCTATTTTTTTAGAAGATATTGTTACATAACACCACAACATTAAATTCTTATTTGTATTAAGTTTTATGCAGTGGCAATGAATATATTAACAATATATTAGCTTGACTAATCGTCTACACAGATTCATGGTAAGTTTACAGAAGTAAACATTAAAATATAAAAATGTAATTACACATATACAAAACATGAACACGTTAAAATCTATCATTTCAAACATAACTAAATAATACTACTTCTTTTTTCTGAAAAATTCAAACCATCCAAACAAATGTTTAAATACGACTTCTATTTTGACATTTTTCTTGCAATAATGCTGTGTACAAAAGGGGAACATATTTACACATTTGTTATCAATAGTCAATTTTGCAGAATAGAAATAATTATACACAAAAATTTAAATAGGAATGCCTAATTGACTTAAAAATCACCACATTTCTATTTAGTTGTAATTTTTTAATTCACAATTTCAGAGTTAAAAACTCTTTATAAAGCAAAAATGTATTCACTCCTACTAATATTAGAATCAACACATACAATACAATAATAAAAGATTCATTAACTTCCACATAAAATGAGAAGAAATTTTACTAAAAAATATAAATTTAAATGATAAACAAATGATCATAAATGTAAAAAATAATTTAATGCCAAAGATCCATTATATACAAACTACATTCAATAAACCAGATCTATTGCTACTAAATTTAAATAATATAGAAATGGAACAATTAACACAAATCAGTCTATAGTATAAACCATACACCTAGTCATATTATAATGGTTGTTCGCCGTTTGTCTCAAAATAATATATAAGATTTGGCTAATTTCTTTCAATTGCAGGACAAAAATTCTATCTTCAAGATAGCCATTTGATGGAGACTATTTGTTTGAGTAAAGGACAATTAACAAAGCTAAATTACTAGTTACAATTAATAATAAGATAAACTCACCGAAAGAAATGACCAGAGTTTTATGCAATCTGCACAATGTCAGCAGTGTTTTTAAGAAAGTGTTGTTACAATCTTGGCTGAAGAGTTCCATTATTACTTACTTGGCTAAGTATAGTTAATAAAACGTCATTGAACTTTAAAGTCAACAATTCTGTTATTTGGTGAGTAATGATGGGTTCAATGCTTACCAGAGCCTCTGTCTATGATAATAACAAATACAATTGCTCTTACTTAATAAATATGACAAATTTCAATGGTATACATAAATATATTGAATAATATCCTTTTTCTTGACAAGTAAACATAATGAAAACGGTTTATCGGAGTGAAATTTTGATACACTGCTTAACATTTTTATTTTGACAAAAGCAATTTTTTTCCAAAGCATCTATGTTAATTTATTTATATCAGAATATAATATTATATAAAAATAGAATAATAAATAGACCTAGTAATTAAAAGATAATGCAAAAAACAAATGCAGATTGCAGTTTTACATATCACATTATTTCTTTTTGTCAGATTTGCAGAAAATGCTCTGTATTTATTAGTTAACTAGCGGATCTACTCATCTTTGCTTCTGTTACTTTTATTTGTGTTTGAATATACTGAGGAGGTTCAAGGCTACAAGTTAGACTAAGTACTCCATATTATTAGATCTTTGCAATATTTTGGGACCAACCTGTGTTTGAAAAACAGAAAGATAAAGAGAAGGCAGTTAAAGAAAGAAACGGATATGAGTTATTACAATTCACAATATATAATATACATGGGAGGAGGTGACTTTTTTTCTTTCACCATTATAAAACAAATAGCCTACTTCTAATACAGAGAGAGAGATAAAGAGAGAGAGCTTATACTCATAAATGAGCCATATTCAAATTATATACAAATGAGGAAAATTGCTTAGTTACAAGTACTACTTTAAGAAAGAAGTCACATAAGTATTATTCTATCTATAATCAGTTGTCTTTTGTACTAAAACAAAAATAATAAATAATAACACGACCAAATAATTTTGTGAAGCACAAAACAATTTCTTATCAATAAACTTTAAAGTTTCAATGAATTAATTTTAAATACAACCCAATTGCAAGGGAAATCAAAAAAGGACTATATACTTTGCCCAAAAAGTCATGTACCATAACATATTAACATATTTGAAGATAATTTATGCAATTTAAAAGTGAGTTTCTATAAAAAATTGACTAAAGAGTTTTCTTACAATTCAAAATAAGGGAGTTATTATTGTTGAAGATGTTAGACACTATGTTAGGAAGTATCGTCTTTTCCGATCATGGGTCAACAACAACTTCTAACAAGGCTGAGGAATGGGTCAGTTAACAAAAATTGAGCAAGATTAATTAACTGGTGTATATGGAATCCTTCTTTAAAAAACAACATATAAATATCATAGTTATTAGAAAATGATAGAATTTGTTTAGAAACCTATTAAATACCATAGTTGCATTACATAAATAACTCTTCTTATTTATAATAAAATTAGCCATTCACATTGAATTCCTGCCAATTGTCTTTAATTTGATTCATCTAAACATTATAACTAATGCAGTTAATTTATAGGAATATATATAGTTTTAAATCAAGACCTAAAAAGTTACCACTTTATAATCTATGGTAACGGTTTGTTAAAACCAAGATTTACGGCAAAAATACACAACGCTCTTGACAATCTAAATAAATGTTCTCAGTTATGATAGGATAAATACAGAATCACTCTACCGAACATGTATTCACAAATTTCATAATGTTAAAACTACCGATGTGAGGACACATTGTTATTATCTTTATTTAACTTCCTATTAGCACATTTTTCTATTGTGCATGAGTATTCAGACACCATAAAATACATGTAATATACCATCAGTTAATGTATATTAACTGATGGTAATGTGCTTCTACAAACATTATAGCCAAGAGGATTATTATAACTGTAATAATTTCTAACATATAAATATTTAAAGTCAATTTTAATTGTTTTATATATGTAAATCTTATTAAAGTCTACCATACCATGGGTTGATACAAACAATTCCCATTCCTTAGAAACGTTTTAGCTTAAAATTAGCAATTTTGTTTTGAGAAAATTTAATATAATTTGTCAAGCCAGTATCCCAACAGTATAGAAAATGTTAAATCGAGGAAGAGAGAAGAGGTCATTATGGCAATATTACATCAGATATTGATATAGTTTATTCGGACATTTGTCATCATTTGTGTATATACAAATATGATCAGGAAAAACCATAAATCACAGAACTCAATACAAAGAATAGTTACCACCAAGTTCAACCGAGAACTTACACAGGTCAACTGTATATAAAGTATAAAAATAATATGAACAATATATCACTATTCAATAACTTTAAAACTAAAATTACTTCAGTATTTTTTAATTCCGAATTTTATGCTCTTTAAAAAAAAAAGGTGTTATAAAAATACTTATTACTACTGAAAAAATGAAATTGTATAATATATTTTGAAACTGACAAAATAAAAATATGAAGACTAGAACATAAGCTAAAATTTAAAATACTTTCATAACTTCAGAGAAAATTAAACTTATACTAACCACTATGTATTCTGTTAGTTAGAAAGGAAAACGATCAAAAACACAAAAAGAACAGAACAAGAAAAATTAAGAAGATGGATAATTCGAACAAGCAAGACCACTTACAGTGTAAATTATAATAAAGTACAACAAGAACATTGAATAAAGTACAACAGAGACTTCCTCTGATATTCGATAAATCTAAGACTCATTCAATAATAATAATAACAAAACAGATAAAATATAAATTTACATAATCATATCATATATAATATTGCTGTATGATCTGACTAATTGTGAAAAAAAAAAAAAAAAAATGTAAAATATATTTGAATTATATATAATATTACTTCTTCCAACCAAATATGTGAATAGAATCACTGGTGAAAAACTTCAGCACAATGATGAAAACTATCACCTCTGTAATAAAAATCTGAAAATAATGCAATACAATTTATATGTTATGTCAACCATTTCATTAACAAGTTAATCATCTAAATTCCAACAATAAAAACAAAGATGACATAATTAACGAGTGATATTATAACAAAAACGAGTTTGCTATATGTTTATTATTTATTTATTTAAATTATTTTTTACTTTAATTTGAATTATGACACATTGATGAATTTACTTTTAAACTTGTTCTTTATTAGCCACAACTAATTTGCGCTAATCTATTTCTGGCAATTAATTTTAATTGATTTCTATCGAAATCTTAGCAAAACTAGAATGGTTGAATTAAATTAATTCCACAAAACAATTTCTACTTTCTTATTATCTTCTGGCTTTATTCTCATATAATGGGTTATATAACAAGAATCACATCAATTAATTTTCCATATCAATCTTAAGACTACTCATTCATTCACACTTTCATTCTTTAAAACTAATTTATGCTAATACACAATATTTAATTATTAAAACAGAGAATATTTGAGCCAAGATAAAAAAATAAAATTACAAATAAAACACATACATACGTATTAATTATTACGTAGTCTTGCTTCTTAATTTATTATTCAATTTATATAAAAAAACTCTACGAATGTCTCAACAGAATTGATCTTAATGTTCTTATTAATTTATAGCAAATCTATTACAAACAATTTTCTTTAATTTAATTATATTATTTTCAAATTACTTTTATTTTGCCGGCTAGCTCAATTACTTTCTTTTAATTTAAATTTTATAAAACTTTACTCTTAATCTCGGGCATGGGAACTTTTATGACTCATCAAAGTGAAATACTAGATTCTAAATGATTAACAGTTATAAATTTTGTACTTATCAACAGTTACGCCTCGTCCTCTTTTTTGGCACTTGTACACAAAACACAATCACTAACGTCGCACTAAAACACATGGATCCTTATCCTGAGGTCGGATGCTGCAAATCCTAGTCCCTTGACGAATGGTGAATTCCTGGTAATATGTCCGTTAAATGCTGGTTGGTCTCCTAACTTGTTCTCAATTTAACTATTAATTTCGACGTGATGATTCTCTCCTCTTCTTTTACAACTTTAATACTCCTTGACTTTAATTATTATTATTAAAAAACTACAAAAAACTAAAATTTGTGGCAACTCTGCCTTTAAGTTATTCGACGACTTTGAATTAAACCCTCAGGTTCTTAGTTTAAGACTCTTAAAAACCTCCTTACTCCGATTCCCAGCTGTAGCTAAGACCTACACGCTCTCGCCCCCAGTTTTAGACTGCCTCTCATTCCCGTTGAATTTAACCCCTCCCGATTTCCAAGTTCCGCGTCTCCCTCGCTGATTGGTCAATTTCTAATTTTTTGAAACTCAGGTCTCTTCTGATTGGACATCCAAACTTTCTAAAATCGTTACTTTTTTACGTACGTTGACTTCGCCCCTCGGAGATCCCGTTAGGTATTTACGTTCTCATTTTTTCTTGGTTCCCTGTTTATGACATGCAGCTGCTTTGAGTATCAAAACTCCGTTATGTTTGTGCCTTTTTTTTTTATGTATGTCGGCGAACTTTCTTCCCTCAAAGAAAACAGAATGTTTTCTTCCCTTGTCTCTGTCACGTTCTTCAATTAGTACCGTTATCTTTCCAACTTAACTTTGCAGCTGCTACGGTCGGTATAGTTTGCTTGTTAACATGTGTTTTGTCTCAATTTACTGATTCCTACAATTATTTATTCATACTAACATTTTTATCAATTATTATTATTTTAATATTTTATATTAGACATTAATTAATTATTTATCAATCGTTGATCGTTTGAGATCGTTATAATATATTATAAGTTACAAGATTAATGTTACAGATTATAGAGCGAATGATAATATTAAAAAAAAACAAAAAAAAAACACTGTTACATCTACTATTTACTATTAATCTGCTCGACAAATGTTATCAAAATAGCATCACACGTTCTTGAGGATAACTAAATATATCATAATGGTAATATTAATGCGCATCTACAATTTTAAATCAAGTAAAGTCAGAAATTAATACAAAATTGATTATTTACTAATTTAAAAAATCAAATAATATGTAGTTAATGATTTCAATTCTATTAGATTTGTAATGGTAAGGAAATTTTATATTTAGTCTTGGAACTGAATATTATATGAATAAAAACAATTTTACTTAATTATTTGTTATGCTTTCGTTTTCAAAAAAGTAATAAAACACCAGAATAGGTGTTGTTTTATATTAATATTTTATTCACAAATTTTACAACAGTATAAAAAATAACTTATCTCCCACATAAAAGAGAAGGTGGTAGAATAGTTAAACAAGGTTTATGTAACTGTGTACTTTTTTTAAATAAGGTTTTAAGGCGAAAAACCATTGCAGTCATTGTAAGATTTAAAGAACACCTACCAAAAAGAAAATTTAGTAACAAATCATCAGTTATACCCAACATCTAATAAATGATAACCATATACCAATTACAACTTGAATATGGAAATATTGCACATATGCAAAAAAGGTTGCTATCTGAACGCAATATAGAGGAATTTGAGATATATAGAGCCAGGAAATATGACTCCGCCAATTTATTGAATGAACTGCTATCTTGACCCAAATCGCGATAGATATATAAGTTAGGGCAATTAAATATTTGGATTAGTTGATGTTCTATAATAAATTTAACACTTTAGAAACACTAACACACATATCATAACTTGTATAAACAAACTATAACTTATTAGAGCACTCTAAATAACAAAATAATTTTACATAATAGAAAGACAATGAGCACCCACGTTAACATACAGACAAGATGGCTATAAACATGCAAGTATGCCAGATCGAGTTGGATTAGAAAAGACAAGTTTTAATATTCTCTGCTTAATAAATATCACGCCTATGAATGAGATATTTGTACCAACTTGTAGATCTAAATTTCCTCTTCGCAGTAGTAGAAAAATGGAAAGATTATATAAAAATTAAGATCGAAATTTTTAAAGTTGGCTAGGCACTTCCAAGAGCAAACCGGAGAGGAGTAAATTTTGGAGCACTTCGTAGAATGTATATATCTCGTAAACTATAAAACTTACGATAATTTCGAATATGTAGTTCGAAAGAGAAAGAAAAAATATTATAAGGTAAGTTCAACTTGTGGTATTTGGACAAAAATTATCATTAATAAAAACTATATTATCCATGAGTTCACATTTTCTTTTATAACACTGTTCCGTCAAATGCATCACTCTTGCGGAAAAATAGTAAACTTTATCGAATTCTTGAATTTTTACTTTTCGTGAGAAGGATTTTGGTATACATGATTATGAAAGATTAAACATTACCTTTACACTAATATATTATTCATTTCGATAAAATAATATTTACTAGGTTAAAAGCTGAAATGAAAAAAGTATGATCTTTAATGTGTAAAAACATGTTAAAATTCTTGAAATTGTTTAATTTTTATAGATTAAAAACTATAACAGATTGAAAGATTTGGAAAGCACATAATCGAAACAGGAAGATTTGATCTATAGAACAGTGTTATGGTAGATTTGTTAGACAGAAATATGGATTTGTGAAAAATTGAGAAAGAACGATGTAAATATGTGTTTTACAACTGCACAGTTTTTGCGTTCCCGTTTGCCACAAAATATACAAACTTTACCAATTAATTAAGTATTATTTATAACATTTTATAGTATTTTTTACATAAATATATACATCTTTTGATCATTAGCTTTCCAACAGTATTTTATTTATTGCGGTAGGATGATCTAAGTGGGGGAAATGTTGAATTGCAAAAGTGCCGATAAACGACACTGACACGTCATTCATCAATACTTAGTGTCGTAGAGGCGGGTTGAGGCTTTTAAAACAATCTAAAAAATTATATAAACTATTAGACTAATTAAATAAAACACATTACTCACCTATCCTTAAAAGAAGAACTCATTAGCTGAACTTGTTTACTTACAAAATGGTTTAGTGAAATTATTTAAAATGCTATCTAAATTTGAAACATTAAATGGATTGGTAATTTCTATAGAATATTGCATAGTATATAGACTGTTGCCTGGCTAAGAAAACAGCAAACAATCTGTAGCTTTAGAAGTGTAGCTGTAGCTAGTATAAAGTACAAGAACTTAACTGTATTAACTTTATTATAAAAGTTGAAAAACAAATTTATAATTAAAAATAATTGGTAAAAGAAACACAAAAGAAACAACAAAGTCTTAGTAGATTTACAGAATTTAGAAACACAAATTTGTAAAAAGAAGAAAAACTAACACAATTTTTTTTTTTTAAATTTCAGAATGTGAGAAAATAACAAGACCCCTTCCAAGTTTGGAATTTAATATTTATTTTTTGTTAGTTGGGGCTTAAATATAATTTTCAAGTGACTTTCAACATTATAAAAGTAAATAATAAATAAAATAGTAATCCAAATAGCAATTGAAAATCCATTTACGACCTGTATATTATTTTTTATTTCACAAAATAAAATCTACCATTACTGCTACCTACTCCTCCCTCTTTATTAGTTTAATGATAATAAAGTAAAAATGTTACAACCAATAAAATATGACCCTTATATTATTATTATTTTCCCACCATTACAACCCAGAAATAGTATTCATAGGGATACTGCAATTTAAAATCTATTTATGACCCACATTTATTATTATTTATTACAAAAAATACAACTCACTATTAATTCTTAAAAGAAAATAATATTCATCAGCATACTGTAATTTAAAATCCATTTATGAACACCAGCATTAATAAAGAATAAAATAAAGCAATAAAGTTTAAAAAATATTTTAATAATATAAACGGGCTATAATTGTTTCGCCTTACGGTATCACTGGGAAATTTTAGCTTTAGTTTATCCTTTAATATGGAATTTCAACAAGAAATATCTGCTGTTACATTAAACCAGCATTAGTTTTCCTTCTTCATTTTCTCCACATTTTATAAAAAAATGTAAACTTGTGTTCACTGTTGGTCACAATGAAAAATAGAATTTTGAAAATTTACAAAGAAAACTTTATAATAATTTGACTTTAACAACCCCCCCCCCTTTAGATCTTATACTTTAGGCTTAGCTACACATAGAAATACACAGCTAGAGCTCCAGATCCATTTTGTTAGCATGACTATCTGAGTAAGGCAACGGCAACCACATGACTAGCGGGTGTCAAGACAATATTACAACTTCCGCTACAATCAATAGAGCGTGTCATCAATGGAACCTATTCTGACGTGAACATTTTAAGCTAACAGAGTTCTTCTTATCTTCTTCATCATCCTTTTTCACTTCTGTGAACCTTTCTCCTTTCATGCTAACAATTTTATTGTCCCTGTAGCGAACCAATTTCTTTGGCTCCTGTAAAACATAAAAGACAGTGTACAAACATGAACTGAACTAAAAATACATGTATTGATTTATATAATAACCACACAAGTCATAATAGTGATTAAGCACGACATGAACACCACAATGAGATTTATGAGCTTTGGATAACTATTTGTGACCTATAAAATGTTTATGTGGCATTTATTTAAAAATGAGTGAGTTTTGTCTCAAAGATTTTTTAATTTTCGATTGGATTCAGTACAAGAAATAAACATTTATGTTAAAAAAAGCTCCATTTCTGACACTTTTTCCAGTTTTTGGTTATGGGGATGGTGTAATAACTTTCTTACACATTAATGTAGAAAAGTATGTATATTCAATGTTTAGCCTTAAAACTATTTATATTTAATAAATATCTTTTGTGTAGTCAATTGTGGTCTTTTTTGTTATTGCACTTAGCTATATATTTTGCGCATACAGACAGCATCTTCGTACTTCAATTATGAACAAAACATCACATAACATTAAAACACATATGAAAAAAAAGAAATATTTCATTTTTTCTCTTAACGTTACAAATGTTATAACGAGAACAGTAAACATTCAAGAAATGTTTTTTATATGTGTTTTGGTGTTATGTGTTCATAATTTACTAACCTGAAGATGCTGCCTTTATCCAGTGAAACATGTATTTAAGTACAATAAAAAAAAGAATACAACTGACTACACAAAAGTTATTTATCAAAAGTATTTGTCGCAATCTCTCCAAGAAGAAATCGATCAATATGTAAAATAAACTATTAACGTATTCCTAGCAGGTAAACTTAAATATTTTTTGTGAAATGTGAATTTATATTACTTAAATAATGTATTAAGCCAAATACAAGAGTAAATTGGAGAATTAAACAGCAGTCATGGTTAATTTTTGTGTGAATCATAACCTTCTTTGCATGAAGCTTAATATGTTGGTTTGAGCCACAAACCTTTTTCCTTTAACCAAAATTTTATTAAAATCATCACAGTCCATTTTGAAACATACACTCTTCTAAATTGGAGTCTACGGTTCATTTTCAATGTTTGATCAACAACTCTTGAACAAACATTTTTGAGAAAATGACAACAAATGCATTTTGTTTTGGGACCTTACAGACTATATTTGAACAAAATTTGATCAAATTGGTTGATGCAATTTTGTGGAAATTGAAATTTTGAATTTTCATCTTTCGAGAGTTTGCCCAAATTTTGAATTATTAAAAGGAATTGTTAAAAAAAGTTTTGAAATATGATCAAAATAATCAAAATATGCCAACTTATCAAATTTAATCAAAATTGTCCACTCATTTTGAATGCATGAACAACAGATATTACCACAAACACATTCTCTTGGTCTTAGAATTAAAAAATTCCTAAAAAAAATTTAATTCTGATTGACAGGGTTTGTTATGAATATAACAAGTAAAATTTACTTACAGCTTTTGGAGCCACAGGTCTGTGCTCTCTGACATCATCATCCTTGTCAACAAAACTATATCGGGCAATAATCCTGGATTTCAGTTCTTGATCATCAACAACAGACTTCTGATGCTGATTGCCGGGCTAGAAACAACAAAATTATATGAATAATTTCTTTAATTCATTTAACATATTATTAAGGCTTAATACATACTAGTATAGGAGGAACAGGCAATAATTTGGGTATGTAAAACATTGTCTCAAAATATTTTGTTTTCTTTCTATGTCTGTATTTTAAAAAGAGGAAATAGTTATATGAATAGTGTTTTTCATGGTGAGACCTATCTGATTATGGGTTCAACTCTTTATCTTTTCCTTCCCATTTTCATTAGTCTTTTAGGCATAAAGTAGGATTATTAAAAAACACACACAAAAACTGGTTTTTTATTCAATTTACATACCTCAAGAATGGATTGAAATACAATGTCCAAATTGGACAGAATAAAACCCAAAACACACCTTACAATCATAACACACCTTTAATGCTGTCTACATGCTTTATTCCTAAGAATAAAGCACGATCTCGACTACCGTTTGACCCAACCACTACTTCCTTGTTTGTGTATAAAAACAATAAAAAATAAAATTTATAAAAAAATTTCATCAAAATCTGTTGAGTTGATTTTGAAATACTTCATTTTACTCAGACTGTACCTTTTCTACATCGACTATACCCTTCTAGACATTTGGCTTTGGCATATGTGCCTTATCTCCTAATGCGTGATTCAATCTTTCCTCAAGATTTCTGATCAACTCGACCTGAAATTGTTATTCCCCAACAACTATTTTTTATCATTAAACCTTACTTAAAACATGTTTCTAATTAATTATTACATTCACCTTACATTTTGTTTAATTTTGAATTGTATGTAAACAAAAACTTTTTAAAACTACTTTTAAAACAAGTAATCAAAATCTGAACCCTGAATTCTGTCACAACTGTATTCTATTTAGAATCCGAAGTCTCAATATTTCCAATACGCATAACTTTGAATGTGGCATCAACACACTTCCAATACAATCTCTCACACTGCTTATCAATGTTTATATACAAACTTATCTTGTTATTCTAAACAGTTATATTACATTTTTATTTTATCTTAAACCTTTTAGTCAAGCCGACTTCTATCCAATATTAATTTCTGATTATTAAGTCAAACCATATTGCCTGCCTTATTCGACTTCAAAGTTTATCATACACATGCTATAAATATTTGTGTTTATACTTTCACAAACTTATTCTATCAATTAATAATTCCATTCCTCTCAGATCCAACAAATACAAAACGTTCTTTCAATATTTATTCTTTTCTGACATTGTCTCTACTTTACAAAATTTACTAAAAACAAATTATATTATCCTTAAATCTTAATTGTCTATTAATCTTAACTTTAACACTTAACAAAAATCTTCTAATATTAATTTCCTACTCATGTCCATTTGGCTTTAAAAAACTTTATACATTATTATTGTCTTTCCAAAATGTTATCTCATATGACCTAATTACAGATTACTTATTTTTTACGGTGATTCCCGCTTCGATGAAACATTTTGGAATACATGTTTCTCTTTTTCAAGGTGATTCTTAACCTAACTACCTTTTTTAACATAAACGTTTTCTCCTTACAACCTGGTTTTACATCAGACACCAACCTAACAATAGATTTCTTTTTGAAATCATCCCTGCGTCCTATCTCATTTTTTATTACCAGTCTGTCATGACTATCTCCCCCTCTCACAAATATTCTTTCTACCACTGACCTACTTTTACAAACTGCCCATTCTAGATTCCTAACCCCATCAAATCTGTTTACTTTTTCAAAAACTGTTTTTACAAACAACTTCTCATACTCACATTCAAGACTACATTTTTCATAAAAACTCTTATTGACTTGGTCAAGTATTCTAAATTCATTTCTAAACCTTTTGATCAAATTTTGTTCAAAACCTATTGTTCTAAAATGGCTTTGTTTCTTTACATTCACAACTGACTCTATTTTTACGTTATCTGACCCTTTGTTTACAACATTATTTATTTTAACTGAACTCTCATTCATACCATTGTTCTGATCTTTTTTTTCTTTGTTTACAAGATTACTATCGCTTATGTCATTATTTACCCCACCAAAGTTATTAATTTCAATTTCTCCTTCTGACTGACTTAAACTATTGTTGACATTATTATTAATTTCCATCAAAATATTTTTTACACTATCAAATTGTTCAAATTCCAATTTTTCTTCAAAATAACATAACTCAATTTCTACATCGTCATTAGTTTCCATAACACAATCATTTATACACACATTACTTATTATTTTATCTTGTTTTTCATCAAATTTAACAATTATTTTTTCCTTGAACTTGACCTAAATCTTCTGATAAGCTGATTCCCATTTGCTTAATTTCCCGTTTCAAACCCTGTTCTAATTTTACTAATCTTCTTTGAATTCTAATTTAGTCTGTTCTAACTTCTTATCTAAATCATCTAACTTCACATTATTTTGTTCAAATTTAACATTCATATATAAATTATTTTGATCAAACCTATTATTTAATTCTAAATTATTCTGTTCAAATTTATTATTTAAATCTTGTTTTACTTCTAATTTATTCTGATCAAATTTATTATTCATACTTTCATTACTTTGTTTTAGTTATACATTACTCTGTTCTAAATTTTTAATTGTCATTAATATTTGCCTTAATACACTCTCACCTTCATTTACTTCACCCTCTTCCACCCTATTTTGTCCAGTTTCTCTAACATTTTCAACCCTTATTTCCTTATCTACTTTATTTCTCTCAATTTCTTCACCACCAAATTCTATCACTTTTTGATTCATACTTTCACATTCTCCTTTACTTCCCTCAATCATACTACCACTAAAACCATGAAGACTTTCGTCCATACTGTTATTACTGAATACACTTACATTCTGATCTAAGTTATTGTTTTCACCAATTTCTTCTATTATTTCTAATACTCTATTCACACTATCCTGCCCAATTATACTCTCATCCTCACCTAAATTCCCTATTCCCACAATTTCCTCCATTCTTTCTGATGCTGGTATTAAACTCTGCGCAAATTGATCATACAAATCATCATTGTTTTCTGACCCTGAAGGAGCCTGTTCTATTTAGCACTGTTTATTTGTTCTAAATCCATCTTATCTATTATTATAAAATCTATTTTAATTTTTCTGAATTACTTATTTTAACACTTATTTATTATTTTATCATTTACTACCTTTAAAAATTTTGAGAGAATTATTCTTATTTTATTTTAACTATGAATATTCTTACCTTTCAAGAATCTTTAATTTACCAAAAAACCACTGTTTCTTCGACTTATTTGTTTGCATTTTTCAACATAAACAAACAGCCACACGTTGGTTCGACAATTAATTGTAAATATTAAAATATGTGAGAGTTTGAATTTACAAATAGATTTGAATCTAAAAATCTTAAATTGACACTTTTTAATCTTAAGTATTTATTTAAAGGAAATTGCTCAGCTTTATGGGCGCCAGGTAGCATTAGCTTACCAATTTTGAAAAAAGAAAAAGTTAATTATTATTGCATAAAAATCTCTCAGGATCGTAGATACTTTTAAAAGTGTACCTTTAATGGTTTTTTGTAAATAAAGAAACCTTATTTGTTGTGCTCAAACTGAACATGAATATTTATTAAGGTTATACATATACATATATGTTCATGGTACATTTGTTAATATTATCTAAAATCTCTATATCATGAATTTAAAATTATTCTGCCTTGAAGAGGCTTAAATCCTTTTTAATGACTACGTTAATAGTTGCAACTTTAAAGAAATATTCAAATAGTGAGTTTTTGTATTCTCATGTAGCAAAGATTATATTATTTTTATTAAATCTGAAATTAAGTTCTTTACATTTACTACTTTACAATTATTATTCATTAAAACAAATTTTAAGATATTCATACCAAAAGTTCTTTTATGTACAAAATTATTATGAAACTGTCTATTATTCTTTGTTACCGCATATGGGCTTCTGCAGGGTGAGAGTCCTTTTGTGGTGAGCTTTCCTCATCTTGAACTGCAATCTCCTTGTAGACACAGTTAGCACGCCGACGATTAATTGTCTTTTTAAGTTCACAGTATTACGCACAAAGTTCATCGTTCTACTGAAAACTATTGTCTAAAGATCTCCTCGAACAAAAAATACGCCTTACAACGTCAAAATCCGTCTCTAAACTTGTTAGATTATTGACACTCAATGCTCTAAAACTTCTTTTAGACAGAAACATATCTAACTAACTCAGATGTCACATTAAGACTCTACTTTAATGTTAACACAACATTATCAAAAGTTTCTTTCAAGACAAACTAATACGTCTTACTAGGTCAGAGACCTACTTTCAACTGGGTTAAAACATTGTATTAAGAATTACTTTGACAAAAAATACATCTCTCTAGGCCAGAGACCTTCTCCTAACTGTTTTAAACTTTTACACTACATTGTTAAAGTTTTCTTCAAACAAAAAGTAACATGTCTGACTCTGTCAAATGTCACCTTACAACTGGGCAAACTGCATGTCCCTCCAAATCTAGATTCAACATAGGCATCTTATTTCCAAAGAGCAAAATCAGCTAAAAAACTGTTCACAATCCCTACACCACAGACACTGCTCAAATCATTTGTATGACAACCTGTTCTGTCTGTTATCACAAACAGTTAT
Source organism: Aphrophora alni (assembly GCA_963513935.1). NCBI lineage: Eukaryota > Metazoa > Arthropoda > Insecta > Hemiptera > Aphrophoridae > Aphrophora > Aphrophora alni. The sequence continues at coordinate 62,019,425 of OY740765.1, forward strand.
CACTTAAATATTTATTACAACTTATAACTAACATTTTATACATCAAATTAATATTTTGGAAATCTATATTAAATTTTATTCACCCTTGCTTTAATATTTATTTTCAGTCATTCATTTGACTCACGTGGTATTCTCTCTAGTCCAATTACAAATCTCCCGGTTTATTTTCATGTTTCAAATATTAATATAACCATTTCTTGGTTGTCCAAGTTAAAATTACAATTTTAGGTACCACAAATCTTAAAATGTTTCTCTAAGGCTGGATTTACGTCTACTACAGTTGAATTTGATGAAGAAGATGAAATGACGCTAAACAAATTAAAACAACAATGGACTTTTCTCAAAATATCTAGAAATGTAACTGATGAAACTGAAGTAGAGGACTTTATTAATGTTGACAACAAAATTACAGTTTCCGATTTTCCTGAAGATGACGACATATTGCAAAGTGTAACTGGCACTGAAATAGATGAAGAGGAAGATGAGTGTGACTCAAATCTTACTGACAACCATTGTGAATTACAATATACAAATCCGACTGATGACGACATTTTAGGATCATTTAAAACCTTAGGCGAGGACTACAGCTTAAAGAAAGTGTTCCTGATGACATTTTTGAATGTTTAAACATATGTGAAATTTTTTTTGAGCATAAAATATTATTTAAACAAAAATTTCAACAAAAAATAACTCTGTTTTTAAATAAAACTTCATTTAAAATTTTTTTTTATTATACATATTTTTTGTTGTTGCTAGAGTCTATGTGAATAATAAATTGTGCAATGTTCAAACATAATTATTGCAGTATTTTTATTCTACACCGCAGTGTTATGGTCCCGTTTTAATCTATGGTAAAATGGAGTTTTCATGATAAAAGGTAAGTAAGTTAATTCAATACAGTAGTTTAGCCTCCAAATCATAACACCGGATTGATTTATGAGTTCAAGGCCTTAACCTCCCATTAACGAATACCCCCAATAACGAATTTTTTATTTGGGTATTGAGTTTTGTTGTACAGAAGTTCCACTGTATATACAAATACCTATGCTTTATAAATATGCATACAATATCTGTTTCATTCCTCAAAAGTACAGAATTGAATAGATTCATTTTTGCAATATCACACTCTTAAAAAGTGTTGCATTGGTTTCAATTAGTCAGGCTCAAGGAGCATGGCTGCTATTAGGAAACCTGTTAATCATATGAGTTACAAGAACATGCTTTGACCTGCCCTTCTACATTTTTCAGTTGATCGATTCTATTAAATGATGAGTGATACACAAAACCTCCTTTCCTGCATCCATGATAGAAAGATTGTTAGACAAAGTTAGAAATGTGCTATAAGTATAGGTTTTATTCTCAGAATAATAAAATCTATGAACGAAGATGGATTGCCATATTTAGACATATAAAATCTGTGTCATCATATTACTAATTTAATTAAATTCTCCTCCAATAATGTTTTGTTCTGTTTCATTTCTCCAGAAAAAGACAAAATAAACGATATTGTACACAAAACCAAAGCCTAAGTAAACAAAACACAATGTCCTCAATAAAGCTGGTGTAGGAGTTATCGGTAAAAAACTAAAAATGGACCATGAACACCACTTTAAAATCTCATACAACTTAATAATGGTTCTAAATATTTATTTACAAATACTATAATAAATCCTCAATGCAATCTATGACTATGCCTACATACTACAAGAAGGAATATTTGTTCGAACCTGTAGAATTGTTGAAGATGGAAGAAGACTTTGGCCAGCTTCTTGACGATGAAGAACTATTTGTGCCGCTCGGGCTACATCACCATTGCTTATGGCAAGACAGTGACGTACTTCAAGTGCACATACACTCGGGAACATTTCACCTAACAGACGAGCTTGTGTGCTTATATAGTTGCTTTCCTAAGACAAACATAATGATGCAATGTTATTTATTTTATGTTCACATTATACATAATTTATAGAACACCTCCTTACATCAGCAATGTTAAAACATTTAATAAAAACAGGGCAAAAACATTGCACAAATTATTTCACTCATATATACAAATTCAAAAAGTGAAAATTAACCATAGACACTGTTATATAGTGGTGAGGTTTTATTGTTAATAAATGCAATGATCACAATTATTGTGATTCATGTAAATTTATTAAATATGGCTTTTAATTATGTATTTCAGCAATGCAAAGAATATAAAACAGAATAAGCTGTGATACAACCAAATTTTAAACTGAAATTATGAAATACTTTTTAATATATATAACACCTTCCCTTATAAAATAAATGACAACTATTAAAACAAAATAAACTTAACTCATAGCAAATCAATTATTGCTAACAATCAAATAGCGCTTACTGTTTGATCAAACTTAATTTGAGACATCAAAAGGAACAAAATAAATAAAAAATACTATTCTAAAAGAGTGAGGCTCACCACTTTTTGTTTTATATAACTGATTATAGTTAATGCTAGGTATACTAGTAACACCTAACTTATATTTGACCCTGTTTATAATAGCTTTTCAAAATAATGATTACTTATAGATCAATTTCTAAAGTTTACTCTTCAGGGCCTATTTTCAAAACAACTACGTAATATGTATTCATACATTTTCAAAAAAATACTATAGTAGAAAACGGAAAGAAACATTTTATTATGACAATACTGTACAAATGCTACAAGTAATTTGTGTAATTGTCTTTTTTTCTTACCTAAAACTACTCACATTTAGCAGGGTTTCTACTAGTTTATATACAGTATAACTTTTCTTTATTATTATTATTTTTTTATAACCACTTCAATAAAGCCTCTTCAATAACAATCGCTTCATTTTCAAAGAATTGTTTTCATAAAAAGATTTTATTTTTAAACTGTCCTTCTAAATTGTCGAAATCTTTGAATGAGACACACCATATTCCTTTGCAATATCTCCATAGTGTCCTTTTTTCAATTTCCATACTATTTGAACTTTTTTTCAATACTACATTGTAAAAGATGAATAACTGAATTAGAAGACAGATAAAGGTACAGATTACATGGAAAAAGGGCTTCGATGGAATGTATTAAACGAGGAAAAAGAACATGAGAAAGAAACATACTAATAAAAAAAGTGTAATTTTATATTCTGACCTTATATCTGGACCAATTTGGTTACAAATCAATAAAAACATGTTGCTAAAACCAATATGTTGTTATAAGCGATGTCATTGTAAGCAACTTTTTAAGTACAGGTCTTACATGGATTTCGACTGGCACATTCAGATTTAGTCGCTAAAATCGATACCTCGTAATAAGCGATGTCACTACAAGCGATTTATACTGTACTTGTGAAATGGTATCACTAGCATCATAAGTTATGTAAGCTGTTTTTCTTTACTATGTGATTCACATAACTTAGATATTTTATATTATTTACACAAATGTATGCTGTTGTTGTCGTTATATAAAATGTCAAAGCTTTTAACAAAAAAGAGCATTAACAAATTAAATTGGTTAAGAAAAGTATTAGAAATGAATTACTTGTTTGATGCATTTTCCAAATAATCACCAAAGAAAAATCATGGTCTGAATTACAAGACTTTTCTTATAACCATTGGACTGTTCACATATATTAAAGACAATATGTCTTTCTAACCTACCAATATTATGATATTGTGAGTATTTTATATGTTCTTTCAAAATGGTAAAAGAGCCAGATTTCCTACATTTTTAACATTGCCTTGCATCAGTCAGGCTTACAAAGTTGCAAGGCCTATAAATGTAGTATAGAGAAAGTGTAATGACTAAAAAAAACCGATGTTGAGTTATTTTGGAAATATCCGTTTAAGGCCAATTTTATAAAAAGTGAATTTTAGGATGTTGTCTGTAGTATATCTGTCATTGGAGCCCAAACTATGGACTGATTTTTTAATCAAATGTGGTATGTAGGTATATTTTATAATATATTTTTTTGATTATTCAAAATTTAGGAGTAATATATAATATATGATAACAGACAAAAATTCAAAATTTCGTCACCAAAACACGGCAAAGGAAGCATTTGAGCAGATAAGTTAAACAACATTAATAAAATACTTGTCAGTACAAACTGACGCTCCAAAATTTTGGGTCTCAATTAAAAGTCTTCTTTATTTATAACTAATAATTTATAGTCCAACAATTACAAAATAAGCTTATATTTTTATGAAACAGATGTCTGATCATTTCGGACAAAAATTGAAACTGTTTAATTTAGTTTGGATCCTAAAATAAGAGAAATGATAAATGATATGTTATCGAAAAGTGATTCTTGTGATGACGATTTAGGTAGTAGTTTTATTGAAGAATCAAGTACAATTAGGCCTGCTAATAATTCAAGCATTGTACGCCATGAAAATATATGTGATCTCATTTTTGATTCAGATTCAGAGGATGAAATGGTTGAACACACTAAAGCTGAATATTTATAGGATGTCACAATATTTATATTCTGCAATAAATACTCCTTTTTCAAAAATGTATAACATTTTTTATAACTATAATAATTATTTATATATTCATATCATATTAAACTGTATTTTCTGCTCTTTTAAATGATATATATCTAGGATTTTTTTACAAATAACATTAAAATGCCCAGTTTACCATGACAAAGTAGGCTATAAAGCGTTAGGCTTCAAATTATTAAACAAGTTCTAGTCAATCCATTATTTAAAAAGGGGGACAGAATGAACCCAAATAACTATAGACCAATATCTCTGATCTTACCTTTCTCAAAGATTTTTTAATCTGAATACTTAATAGAATATTAGTTTTTTTCAAATACATTGTATTTTTGCCGAATAGCAACATGGATTCCTAAAGGGAAAATCTACAATATCAGCTATTATAAAATAGGTACAACATATTTTAAATAACCTTGATTAAAGGAAAAAAGTTAATGTCATACCATTGGATTTATCTAAGGCTTTTGACAGAGTACAGTTTGAAGTCTTATTAGATCACCTGCCAAATTATCGAAGTCATGGAAAATGTTTTGATTGGATAAAGTCATATATCAACAACAGAAAACAACCAATAAAGGTTTACAATACAAGAAACTCGGGACTAATTGAAGAGGTTACGTCAAATTTTCATTTGATAAAGTATGGTGTCCCACAGGTATCAGTTTTGGACCTCTATTGTTCCTTATTTATATCAATGACCTATAACGAATTATTAATTAGGGAGAGCTGATTATACAACTCTTTGTACTACAAGTGATTGTAAATTGCAGCTAGAAAAAGTTATGAATCAAGAAGTTAGTGTCATTGTTAAATATTATTTTAATTTATGACTTAAGGTTAATACCAGCAAGACTCAATTAATAAACTTTTGTGGGAGACGGTAAAGATCTGGTGGCAATATCTTTTTGAATGGTAATGCTATAACCAAGGTAGAATGGGCACAGTATCTTGGGGTCAAAATTGACAGAAGGTTGGATTTGAATTTAGCAATGTATGAAAATAAAATGAAAAATGTTATACTACGCACTATTTTAGGAACTTATCAATCACTTCCCATGACCGCATACTTTTTAGTTGAAGCAACTCTATTCATTTAGGGTAGTAATCACACTGTATACTCTAATAAATGAAGTCCAACTTTTCAATTTTATACATTTAAAGTAAGTAATCAGTCACTTTACACTCTAATAAATCAACTCCCACTTTTCAACTCTATCCATTTAGAGTAGCAATCAATCACTTTCCCTTCAGGGTTTCACTTATAATGAGTACAGGCATGCAATCCCTTTCTCAAATCTTTTCATCAAGTTTCTCTTGACCAACTTTTCCTCTTCTTCCAACCCTGACACTATTAGAATATTCATGACCTAGGTGTAATACTATTTTATGCTTTTTTATAGCAATGATGACCGAGAGGTTTATTGCCTTTAAACAAATAAACAAATTTGGCTACATTTGAACATAATTTGACAAAAATCATTAAAAGAGTTATTTTGAGATAATTAAAATTTTATGTTTAGTTCTTGACAGTTAGCCTCAATTCTATGTCATCAAATAAAAAAGGTTTGCAGATATAGCTAAATAATGACTGCATATCAAATATGATCAAAATAAAGTTTTTGGGGTGTATAGAACTGTATGGGCGATAAACAGACAGATATCATTTTTAAACTCTCTTTTTCGGACTTTAACACTTAAAAAGAGAGTTTTTTGTTTTGTAAAACTCAACATCAATACCTGCCAAATCACGTTTTCTATACTATATTCTCTATGGTTCATCAGTCTCAGCATGTAAGCTAGAAACTGGGCTCGAACAAAATGCTCCAGAAACAATACGCAGTGCAGAGTTGTGTATCGAATCAAGCTTCTTAATGGCTAATGGTCTTGCGGATGAGTAGACTATGGAGCCATAATCAATCCACGCTCGAACAACAGCACGATAAAAACGTAGCATACAGGTCCTATCGGCTCCCCACCGAGAACCGCTGAGAACACGTAACATATCAAGTATTTTATTGCATCGTGTTTTCAGATTAGATAGATGTGGACTCCAAGAAAATCTATGATCAAATAATAGGCCTAAAAATTTAGCAGTTTCAGTGGTTTGAAGTTGTGTTCCGTTAAGAAATAATAAAGGCTGATGGTTCAGAGTCTTGACGACTAAAGGCAATGCATTGCATTTTGGAAGCAGATAACTTAAATCCTGTCAATCTTGACCAAGATTGCAGTCTATTAATTACAAGTTAAAAGGCTCTTTTGGCAGTTCCCATACCTCGAGTAGTCATATATATAGCAAAATCGTCAACAAATAGAGAACAGCGGAGAGGGTACTGCACATTAGCGGTAATGCTGTTGATTGCCACAGCAAACAGGGTCACGCTCAGTACACTACCCTGAGGGACACCATTCTCTAAATGATAACGATCACACAACATAGTTCCAACACACACTCTGAAATATCTTTTGCTAAGGAAGTTTTTTATAAAAGCAAGAATATTACCATTTATACCCCATGATTTTAAAGTATTCAAAATACCTCTTCACCAAGCCATATCATAGGTCTTTTCCAGGTCAAAAAACACTGCAACCAGTGTCTGACGCAAGAAAAAGGCATTTTGTATGGCAGACTCTAAAGAAACAAGCTGATCGGTAGATGAACAACCCTGCCTAAAGCCACATTGTTCATTACAAAGCAGCCCGTTATTCTCAAGGTGCCAAACAAGGCGCCAATTGACCATTCTCTCTACTAGCTTGCAGAGGACACTAGTAAGAGAAATGGGACGGTAACTTCCTGGCTCAGTTTTTTTATTTACCTGGTTTTAGAAGAGGTATTACTATAGCCTCCAATTAAGCCTCGGGAAAACAATGCTTCTCGAATATACGATTGTATATTTTAAGAAGAGTCAGCTTCCCCGAAGTTGGGAGGTGTTTGATCACTCTAGGCCCGGACAGCATAGAATAAACTATGCTGTCCGGACCTAGAGCGGAATTCCGTCATGACAACATAGCAGACTCTAATCCCTGTAATGAAAATGGAGTATTTAATGGCAAATCTTCTGACAGGCATACTGTAAAAGGTATTACTTCTTGAGATAATTTATACAACACATAAGCATCGCTGTAAGCAGTATTTGAAGAAAAGTTAGCGAATGATGAGCCCAAAACATTAGCAATTTTATAGTTAGTTGTAGTCAAAGCTCCATCCCCATGCTTAAGTCCCAAAAAGCGAGCAAAGGGAGAAGGACCACAAACAGAATGTAACTTCTTTCACATCATTGATGTGGGTGTGTTTCTTGTATTGTGCCAATGTACTGGGTCCATGATTCAATCCTACTCTGCCTAAACACTCGACATGGTTTGGCTTGTAGAATTTTATACCTTTCGAGGTTTTCACAAGTAGGTTTGTGATTAAACTTCCTTAGCACTTTACAATGTAAACGGAGAGCATCACTACATTCGTTGTTCCACCACGCTACTGGTGGACGTAGTGGTCTCGTAGATGTTTTCGGAACGTTGTTGTCTGCTACTGTAAGGAGCGCTTCCGTAAAATACTGTACTGCTTCATTGATAGTAATGTTATTATTATAGATAGGTGATACAAATTCACTAGTGAAACTTTCCCATTTTAGTTTGCGCAAAATCCATCAGGAAAGACGATCATTACAGTGCAAGAATTCAGAAAATGCAAGCTTCGCAAGAGCGTGACCACTACTGTAAGTGTCAGATAGAACGGACCACTCAAATTTAATGGCAAGACTAGGGCTACAAAATGACAAGTCAACAGTTGTCCAACCACCTGTAGAAGCCGCCAGATGAGTTGGTGAACCGCCATTGAGCAGAATCAAATTCAAATTGGATTGAATCCTGTCAATACAGCTCCCTCTGAGGCTGCAGGTGTTTGATCCCCAAGTATAGTGATGAGCATTAAAATCGCCCACCAAAAGAAATGAGGCAGGCAACTGTCTGATCAGGTCAATCAGTTCCACCTCTTCAGTTTAATTTGGTGGCAGAAACAAAATACAAATTGTCATTTGAAATTTTTCGACTTACAACTGGACACAACTGCCTGAATGAACACCTGAGGAGGATGAAGTTTTTGGATTATGACAACTGCACATTGTGTGAAAGTCCGGACACTGTCATGAACAAGGACCATCTCTTGGTCTGCAGAAAGCTGGATAAAGAGAAGCAGAGGAAAAAAGACCTCCCTGGTCTCTACTAGGAAGCAAGATCAAAGATGGCGTGAGACAGCAAGAGCCATTGGACAACAACATATATGAATGTATAGTGTTTATGTATCCCAGGTGAATCGTGAAGTGAACAAACAGCTTCTACGAATTGTAAAATATGTGTGAGTGTTGTATGTGTGTGTATAATTGGAGAAGATGATTAATTGTACAACCCTTGTCTAGCTTGGGTTCCGTGAGGGACGCTAAACCCCTCTCAATAGGTGCAAATAGTCTGCACCCACCCCTGCGATAATCTGTGTAAAGGTGAAGGTAAGAAAATGTATGTAGGTGAAATGGATGTATGTTTATATGGATGATAGTCTGTGTTGTGAGTGTTTGACTGGGGACTGCGAGGGACACCAACCCCCTCTTATTAGGTGCAGATAGTCTACACCCGACCTGCAGGGACCACAATCAGTCAATAAAAGCAACAAATAATAAAATAAAGGAATAGCGATTTTAGTAAATACCATGGCTGATAAGAATTTAACAAACTCAACAATAGTTTTCAACTATGTTACTAATTTTTCAACTAATTAAAAAAAAACTTATTTAGTGAAAATCCTTAGTATTTATCTGTTATATTTTGTAAAAACTAAAAGCACGGCCTATGCACCATTTGTTAGGATTACACCCTTTAACTTGCCTGGGTTCTTTATTTTCAATATAATCAAATGGTTCAGTACTCAATTAGCCTTTATTAACAAGCATAATCATCTCCTATCTTATTACAATGCTACAATATTCTTATGATTACTATTAATACAGAATGACTCTATTGTTGTGACTCACAGATCTTATTCTATATTTTAGTTTAAATATCTGACTCTGAAATAATTACAAGTTGCTTAATACACGAAGTTTTTTCATCCTGTTTACAATTTTTATGGATGCTCGTCTGAAGTCTCAATTCTCTTAGGAAGCTCTTACTTGCCAAGTCCGTCTGGCTATATTCAAGAATTCTTCCAGCACCTCCACTTGATCAATCTTGGCCCACTGACCACGTTTCCTCCCACCCAAGGGTTTATATATCATTATAGCATCAATGACGTCTGCATTGCTTGTAAGGTAAGCAATTTTGTCAGTTTTCCAGGTCTGTTACAATAATTGTTTACATTCTGGCTTCTTAAAAAGAATTTAGACTCTATTTCTAACTAAAACTATCCCAATTCCTAACAATCACTACAATCTACTTTTTCCAAAAACTTTTATCTCTCAATTTGGCCAAGTACCAAACAAAATTACTGACAATATGATAATAATGTGAGACTTAATACTGTGTTAAAATCTAAGATTTTTTTAAAATGTACAATGGAACACCTATAATGCATGATTTTTGCCTAAATAAAGCCTGCTTGCTTTTTTAGTCTTTTGCGACTGCTGTAAATACTATTTTACAAAATTTATTTTTCTTTCATTTTCATCTTCTGTGTATTAGACTTCTTCTTAGACTTTTTTGCCTTTTTTATTAATAAAATGAATTCTAGTTTTTCGTACTCTGGTCGGAATGGGGCCAGAGTAGATAATTTTTGAAAAATAAAATTATCGAGTAATGGCAGTGATTTTTTGTTGACAATGATGTGTGTGTGTGTATGTATGTATGTGTGTAAGTGTTCCATTTAACCTATCTGCAATTTCAATTGGTTTTTGTTCACAGATTTTGACATTGAATTGCCACTGCGAACAATAATACTAAGTGGTATTTCTCAATGTCACACTAATCCCTGCTAACATTTTTTCCCTTGTACTCACATTCCATGTGAAGGGTGTGAAAGTATACCCCACCAAACACTACAAGCTAATCTCAATAATTCCAATTTCAAAAACATATTATAATTAATTTAGCACTAAACAATATTGTTATAACAATAGATAATAAAATAGATAACAAAGTTAATAAATATGAAAATACTATTTTTAAGGAATTTGAGTCTTCTTCTTAACTCTACTGATTGAGAAAGTGAACAGTGTTTACGAAATATTTCAAAACTTTAGTGTGTTTTCTGACTTATGTACTATTAGGTAATACCAAGGACCATTTTCCAAGGTAAGCCTGTCTCCTGTCCATACAAAATCTAACCAATCTTTATATATATATATATATATATATATATATATATATATATATGTAAAAACTAGGAATGAATATTAATGATTTTCGAGAATTATGGTCGATAATAGAAACAGTTGTACCCTAATTTTTTTGATCTAATTGTGTGCTGTTTTCCTCACAGTTATAGGAAAAGTTAAGGAATTTTTTTTTTCATTGATTTGAAGCAGGGATCCTTGAACAATAGTTTTTGTTCGAATAATAAAACAAAATAACAAATATAATGTGTCAACTTAACACAAATGTATAACTTGTCTATAACTTAACTGATAATGTGGATGATAGGTAACTTAAAAACAATTGTGGATTTTATCTATGAATTCTATTTGTTAAAATTATAGAATAACTACATGTAAAACCTTGAAAAACTATGTTTTGTTATACAACCTAAGGTTTCATTCAAAATTTAAACTTACTCATTTCATTTATTCAGATTTAGTACAATTTATTAATTAGGAAATATTTTTGGAGAAGACCAAATGAAATATATTTGTAAAGTAGTAAACTTACAGAAAATACTTACAAGTAATCTCTGTCAAATAATTTGAAGTCAATCATGCGAAAAGAATTGATCAATTTAACTTAATTAACAGATATTGATCGTGTATTTTGTCTTACATTTGTAATGATTTCTAACATAATTACCTTGTTGATAATGTGATATTTCATTGGAATTTGTTAGCAAGTCAACAGAATTGTTGGTACTATTATATAGTCTAGAGGAAATGTCATTTGGTAATAAGTTTTGCATAGAATATGGACGAAATGTTACTGTGTGCAAACTTTATTTTTGGAATATAATTTACAAATTTATTAGCCTAACACAACATGAACCATTTTCTTCATACGATCAAGGCACTATAAAATATGGGAGTTCACTCAATTTTTTTCTCCTTTAAATAAACAAAACATTTTAACATGTATAATGTAACACTTATATTTGAAAAAATTATTAAAATCTGCGTACACTAGTGACTAATTTTTTTTTTTGGTTTTGTGGAGGATCGATAAAATGGGATACAGCTGCTGGTTGTCTAGAACAGTGTCTTCCATAACAATAACCTTGTTTATAAGAAGAATTTTATTAAAATAACAAGGAGACCTATGACATGATATGGTGTACTTAGATACAAATCAAGGGTAATAGTAATAATAAAAAGTAATTTGTAACATGGCTAATCGGAAGCGACCAATGTTTTTTTTCTCGTCTTTTTTTTCCCCTTTTAAATTTTTTTTTAGGAGAAAGTAACTGTCCAAAACTACATCCATGCAGCATAATTCGAGCCGAGTGGAACAGCTCTAGCAATGTGGAGGGGGTGACGTAACATTACTATTCAAACAGAAACTAAAATAACTAATTTAATAAATTAGCAACATTTGAATAAATTTCTAAAAAGGTTCACTTGCAGTTTTGAAGCGGGAATCATGTGGTGGTCAGAAAGGAGGAAAGACGCGAGAGGAAGCTAACCGTCAGTTCTCTCCTGGTGTCTCTATAGCTCATGACAGCCATGGTTTTTCTTTTCCAAAATTATAATTTTTCCAAATGAGGGGTCACGTTTTTCTTCTCTAGAAATTTAAATAATTGTAAAGATATGTGTAAAATTGTTTTTATAATTTTAAATTTAATAACGGTTTTGAATAAAAAGTAATTTTAATTTTAAACTGCATTGTTCTTGACTTTGCACCTAAAATCACAATCACGTCGGTCCATCCTGACAATATCCAGGCAATGTGATCTCTTAACCTGCCACCTGGGATCCATCTCGAGGGGTTTTTGGCTGCAAAACAACAGGAGGCCTCACATTTGAACTGAAATGAAGTTGTAAATTTGATTCAGTTCAAATTTGTTATTCTTGTAACTAGTGTCTGGTTCAGTTTTGAATATGTCAATACTTATATGTTCAGTTCAGTTTGAATTTTCGGTATAAATATAATTTCAAAATTCAGTGATGCAATCAATCCACTTATAACATGTTAATTCGGTTCTAATTAAGTTCAGATTGTTAAATTAAAAATTACCACACCTTTAAAATATACACATACACATCCATAAAGGCAGACAAAATAATAATAGTATTTGTGCAACAAAATCTAATAGAAGAATCCCAAAGTCAATCGGAACAACATTTTAAGGTATTACATAACACAATCCTTCAAATACTATTAAAATACAGTTTTTGTTTTAATTAGAAAATAATAAAGTTTATTTTGAAAACATCATTGTTTATACTTTTAACAAATGAACATGACCATACTATTTAAAATAATGTATCAAACTTACGTCTTGTGCATAAAATTCACCGCTACTGTCAGAGCTGTAACTCCCATCACTAGTCTCTGACAGTTGATGTTTGCGATGATTTTTTGTTGAGCCATCATACTTTTCACCTCCGATACTGCTGCATTCTGAAGAAGAGTTGTGCATTCGTCGGGACACTGATAATGGTAACAGCAGTTCTGAGAGGTCTCTTTCGATTGTGTTCTCTCCTACAACATTTGATCCAGTTATTTTCATTTACACATGTATAAACACTGAATATTTCAACAGAATGATGACATTTACTGCATCAATATTATGAATATCTGATTACAGGATCAAAACTCCATTTAATGGACACAATATTCTGATCTCAAAATTCATTATAATAATAACATCCTTAAGATATCCTTGACAAGAAGTCCAACCACAAATAGTTCCATATCTTTTTACCTTGATTACGATGATTGCTTAGGGGATAAAGTATGGTTATTAGGCAACCACTTTTATTATTTGAATCATTTTTACAATATTACAAGTTATTTGAGTATAACAGCTGTTTTTATTTCATTATGGAGGTCACTGGATCGCTCATTTAAACATCTTAGATAGTGACAATGATTCACTACCGCAGTTTCAAATACTAACGAAACATCCATTTTCAGGTGTCAAATACAAATAACTTAAATGAGGCTGTTAAAACAATTTAAATACATGAAATATAATACAGTATATAATTCTATTGACTTAATGTAAAAAAACAATTTTTTTAGGGGTTAAAAAATTTCAAAATTAACCTTATTAACAAACGCAGTCGCTTTTGTACACACAATTGTTATTGTAATGTTTCAATAAAGTTAGGTTATAGGTTAAATTTGGAAAGTTAGTTATGAGTAAAATGAAAGAAACAAAAGTCGCACGATGTCGGAAAAGGTAATTTATGTAATAATAACTAAGAGTGATTTGAATATCAAAACAATAGATTGAATACAACTCAAACACAAGATCTCACAAAAATTACATTTACTTAAACAATATATTTATAGTGTTGCAATTTTTAATTGTTATCCAAAGAAAATAATAGATAATATAATAATGAAAGCAAAATTTAAAACAATTAAGGAATCGAGAAGTACTCTTGTGGGCAGTATGCCTCGACAACGGAGGGTTAAAACTGCATTTGCTCTTCCAATGTCAAATATTGTAAAAAAATCACTAAGAAAATATGCAAATTTAAATGTAGCAATGTCAGCCGAAAATAATCTTTGTAACATTTTGGGAAATCCAAAAGATAAAATTAAAGAACAAGATAAATCAGGAATTTATTGTATAAAATGTAAAATATGTCCGAAAAAATATATATAAACGAAATGTCAGGATAAGAGCAAAAGAACACTTTCTCCACTTCAAATATAATAGTTCTGATAAATCAGCCATGACTAAACGTTGTTTAGAGGAAAAACATTATTTGAAAATTGAAAACTCTGTTGTTGAAAAATGTTACTAAATTAAATACAATAGATACACGGGAAACTTTTTATATTAAAAAGTACGGTAATATAATTGTAAATAATGAATTAGGCCCGATACAAAATTTTATATTAAAGTAAAATATAAAATGTAGTGTCAGATATAAGATTAGTTAAGAATATTGTATTAATTAGATGTTAACTTTAAGTTATTTAGAATGGTTCGAGGCACTTGTTAACGCCTTAATATTAGAAAGTAGGTTTAGACCACACCCCTTTAGTTTTGTATAAATACAGGGTTGGCGCAGTGGTAGTTTAGTTATTGTAGCTCATGTATCACTGAGGATGACGACTTTGTCATTGAAACACGTTTGATTAAGTAAACATAATTTTTATAATTTTTGTGAGATCTTGTGTTAGAGTTTTTTCTATCTAATATTATCTCACAAGTCAAGTTCATTATTTATTTACCAAATCAATACACCGTTAAAAAAAATAGAGGATTTAACCCGCCGTTAGTCGGGCCTTGAACTGTTACAACATTAGTCGGGCGTAGAGATTTTTTCTCACAACTTGAAATTTTGTTTATTCATATTTTTTTAAAACATAATAAGTTTAAAATCATTAAAATCAATTTTTTTTATGAAATTAGACATTATAAAGCCACTATTTCAAGCAATAAACATTGATTTATATAACTTATTTTTTAAGAAAAAAATATGTAACTAGGTTTTTGTAATTGCATTTTGGAAAGTTTAAGAATTTTGTTAATAGCTTTCATATTTGTTTATTAGGAGAAAAAGACAATGTATCATAAACTTTCTACTAACTTTTCTTTAGTATTATGCTATGTCTTTTTAGTTATATTATGTTAAGATTAAAAAAAAAAAAAAAGTTACAACAAGGTGTTAGTTAGTAAAAAGCCGATTTCTAAAAGTAATAGAAATTTATTACATACATATTTGAGTTTGTTATGTGTGTTACTCCATAATAGTTGTATACAAGTTTTTTGTCAATATTAAAAATATAAAAGTCACAACAAAATAGCTCACTCATCCATGTTGACACACTCAGTTCAGATGAATGTGGTTGAAGCTAAGCAAATGGGCGATTGCATTCGTTGCACTTGTTACTGGTGTACCGGTTCTTCCTTTTGGGGCAGTACACTTCAAAATGACAAGTGGATCATTTTGAGACGTTTCTCGACCATGTAAACCTACAGCACCACGACTCTGTCTAAATCGACCTCGAATACCACTTGCACTAACAGGAGCACGTTCACGTACAGTAGGATCACGCGTACCAGCAACTAGAGAGTAACGAATAGGATTCAAAGAACTATTAGCTTAACTTTTATTGTCACTAATAACAACTTGTATTGTACCTAAATCCATAGGAATTTTACAATGTAGGTTAGTTGTCTGTAAAGGAACAACTTGGGGAATAGGTGGCAGATATTGTTCAGAAAAAAGATTATTGTCAAAGTTAATTGAAGTAATGTTATCAGCTAGTACCATACTTCTACCAATATAATCATCATCACCCGGTGTTTCCATAACTGAGCAGGATATTTCAGAATTCCGGTCTTCGTCATCATGTTCACTAGATCTATCAGTCTTCAAAATCGTCGGAATTCTCATCCAACCAACACAACACATGAAATTCTTGTTCTTTTTCCATTTGAACAGTACCTAACGTTTTCAATAAACTACTATAAAATATGTATTATAAACTATAAAATAATGTACACTATAAATTACTAAAACTACAAAATATATCAGAAAGAACAACATTAAAAAAAAAAATAATAATAATAATAATAAAAAAACTAGACACAAAGTTAGTCAGGCGTAGAGAAAAAATCGCACAAGAGGGTTACAGGACTAGTCGGGTGTAGAACTTTCTCCTCACTGACATGACCTCGCCTACTTCACCCTCCCTCACTACGCAACCGGTTAGGGGTAACAGCTCGTTCACGCTACAACAGAGCTCCTACCCTTGTGGAGGAACTCCTTGAACGGTTTCAACCAAATGCTACTAGAGCACATTTGACATAAAAAAAACTGAAAATGAGAGAAATTTTCATTCATTCATTCTATGCCCTGACTCATCACAAGAATGGTGTACAAAAAATATTGAGGTTCTCAGTAGAGTTCCATTACTCCTGACCACTACATTATATTGATGCTTATATAATGTAGTTGATGGTCAGAATATAATGATATGAAGGCATATAAAATAATGATATGAATATAATGAATATGAGGAACCCATCAATACCGTGTGGTGGTCAGAAGTAATGGAACTCCAGTGATAACTTAAATTCATTTTCGTACCCACTTTCTTGTGATACTTAATGACATAGTTTTGAACTCATTTTAAATACTACATTAAATATAACTACAAATCATTCATAAATATTAAAGGAAACCATCCATAATATAGAAAGCTATTAAATTAACTTAAAAAAAAAAAAGTTAATATCCTCTACTGCACTTTAGTTTCACAGATTTTAAAAAGGAACTTCAATCTCACAATTTTGTGGAATATATTAAACAGTTTGTATCTTCTATAATTACAGAATTATTCATATGCCATTAATTTTGTTTTCTGCAGTATGCAAAATATTTTTCTTCCTAAAGGTATACTTACTCCATTAAAATGATCTCCCCCTCTTCCACTAACATTACGACGAAGGCGCCTAACTAATCCCCTCTCCCATTATTATGGGGAAGATGCCTAATCACGTATAAAGTTGTTTTTGCATTATTACTACTAGTTTGACAGTTGTTTTTAAGTTATAATTTATAAGACATCTCACCAAATATAATAAACTGTACTGTAAGTTAATACTTTTATGAGCACACTGTGGCGAACTTAAAGATTAAAATGAAACCCAATACCACTATTAAATTGTGGTATTGGGTTTGATTTTAATCTGTACTGTAAGTATTACAAAAAAGATTTATATTTTTATAAATTGCTTTAATAAATTTGGTGGACGAAGATATCAAAGAAAATAAAAATTACAAACAATTGCAACAATTATTTATAAACAACAAAAATGTTATAAGTATTTTTAATTAATTAATTTTGAGAAATGATAAAGCAATGATTACTGAGGTCCAACTACAGTAGAACCCCTCTAATCCGCCCTCAGGTGGTCCGTTACTCCAGTTAATCCGACCTTGCTCAAGCTCGCTATAATGTGCCGACTTGCCGATGACTCACAGCCCATCTGGCGCCATTCATCCGGTTTGTTATCGCTTTCCCGCTTCAGTGCTGTGTCATCTCTCGTGTTATTTCTATTGATTTGCTATAGTACTTGCAGTGTTTATATATAGACTTTTAAAAGTTTATATATCACTTATTTCACTTTAAAAAAAAATGTCTTTATATAATATGTAATAAATATTGACTTTTTCGGATAATACGACCTTTTTTTTGCGTTCCGACCATGCCCCCAGTCCCGAAGGTGACGGATTAGAGGGGTTCTACTGTAATCTCCTTTTTTATGTAAATATAAAACAATAATTTTAACCAATTAGGAAATTCATATTCCATAATATGTTAAAACAGAAAGTATTAAGCGACTTATTCACTTATCATTGTACTATTTATCTCAACCAATCCTAGAATTCTTTTTTACTTTAACGATAAAATAACCCTTGAAACATATTTTCTATAACTTTACACAGAAAGATAGAATTAGGCAGGCCTGTGCAACTCATATAGAGGGATTTGTTTCAATGTTTTTTTGTTGTTTCAGTCACACCACAATAAAAGAATGTGGTCAAATCCCGAGTTCTTCAACATTTGAAATTATCAGTTGCTTGAGAATAATTTTTACTTTGTCTCACCGGTTCAGCATACTTTACTGGAAAGATCTGCTCAGTGTCTACTTTTCTATTGTCAACCTCATAAAATAAATATATTGTACTTCAACAAATAAAGCACAATTTTTCTTTTGTAAAATTCTATATTTATTTGGTCTAGCCGATCATGGTTTCGCCAGTTACGGCATTGACAAGGCTCTTACAAGACTAAATACAAAGCACACCATAACTATCCCGTAACTATCCCGGTCATTTTATTTGTTAAAATGAAATTCTATCAAGTACCGTCGGTCATCAGTGTAAACAATATATTGTACTTCTTGTATATTATGTGACAAACACATAAAGTTCTATTGTAACTTTTCCAAAGGATATCCAGCATCCTTCAATAGCTGATCTTAAAATAAAACTAAACAGAATCTATTACATCGTGACACGAATGCGTGTCATGTGCTTGCGTAGAGTTCCATCCAGCACATTTCCATGCCAGTCGCACTGAACGTGTTAACTGGTATTGTTTTAAGATTCATATTGGAGATAAGGAAAACAAGGATTTCTCGAACCACAAAAACAGTAAATAAAACTAAGACTGTAATAAATCTAATTATATTTATTAAATTAGCCTTATGTATTATATAACAGAAATTTGTTGTATGGGGTTGATTTTTTGTTTGTTTTGTTAAAAAACGAAAAAATCAAAAGATTCTATCCTAATTCAAGGAATTGACAAAGTTGTAGCAAACTTTTCTGTTTTAAACAAGGGAATCTGAACTATGCATTGTGCTGATGTCACAATTCACCGACTTGTCTAAACGGCAAAATAGCGAGTCAGCTAGTATGTGAAGTAAAAATCCAAATTTTATGAAATTTGAAAATAGGAAATATCAAGGGTAGAGGATGTGTAATTGTAGTACAAACAGCATGCAGTTCATTTCTATAATGGATATT
Source organism: Aphrophora alni (assembly GCA_963513935.1). Lineage (NCBI taxonomy): Eukaryota > Metazoa > Arthropoda > Insecta > Hemiptera > Aphrophoridae > Aphrophora > Aphrophora alni. The sequence goes on from OY740765.1 coordinate 62,038,765, forward strand.
TCATATAAGTTGACACACGCCAACATAGAGGAAAAATGAAATTTTGAAAAATTTCAGAAATAATTCGATTTTGGGAAAATAAAGTATTTTTGAAAACAATAGAGAAAAACAAGATATATCTTAGTTTGAATAATTTTTGTAAAAGTTAATAATAAAAAAGTTGACAAAAAAGTGAAACTTTGGTAACGTATTAAAAGTGAAATAAAAATGAAATTTAAAGTTGTTTGCTATACAATTAGCTGAATAAATAAAAGGTTAATGTAAATTAAAGAATAGCCTATAAATAAATTTTAATAACCAATGTGTGGGGTATGGTTTTCTCACTTTAGTGTGACAACTAAAAAGGATTAGAAGTTCAAATCCTAGAATAAAGCTTAAAAACAAGTATTAAACATGTTATGTCAATCCCAGCCAAATTAATTAACAACAAAGTGTGAAATGAGGAAGTGTTAAAAAAGGTGCGTAAAAAAAGAGTGTTCCGAATAACAGACAAAAATTCTATTGGCTACTGGACTCAAATACAGTGCACTACAAAACTAGCGAGTTTTGTGAAAAAAGGTGTTAGATTGGCAAAGTTAGAAAATATGATCTACGTAAGAATTAGAACGATGATTACGCAAGCATAGGAAGGCCTAGAGACGTAGTTCGAAGTTGTATGTGAAGCCCTAGCGAAGACTTATAAAATAAGCTCACTCAAGGTGAATTGCTGGAAGACTTGAAAGAAAAATAACAGAAGATTTTGCAGATACAGATTACGTTTTGCTAGGTGACAAAATCCACCGGATTGTGACGTCAAAGAGAGAGGAATCTGTGTTACCCTTAAAGCCTAGGATAGCGATGAATAATTACAAAAAGTAATTAATAGTTTTAATGAAAGGAAATGATTAAATAACATAGCAACTAATTAGTAAACCACACTATAACAAAGAAAAGATGAAATAATGGCATTAAAAAAACTAAAAAACCGAATATTCTCAAGTTCTCTACAAGGAAAAAAATTGGTTCGAGAATTGGGAATTAATAAGGCTACTCATCCTCTTCAAGGGGGAGTAAAAAAAGTCTTCAAATGTACTAGCCGGAATCCACGCTGGTCAAAGTAACAATTTTGAAAATCGACACTCTGTAATAATTTTTTTTAAAGTCAAATTATTTTAAAATAATGCCAGTAAAGTCAAAATATAATAAAATTAAAATCACTGAAGGGTCCTAGTGGTGGTAGTTCAGTCAAAGTGAAACAGTGGCAATTTTGAATAAATGCAATTAATCCAAAGATAATCTGGAAGGATACACGGCCAGTACTAGCGGAGCTTATGTATAAAATTTACAACACAAGACCATCTTAACAGTGGCAGATTTCACCAGGAATTCTCAGGAAATCATCATGACGGTTGAAGTTTGACTTTCCAAAGTTTAAATTTTAAATGAAGTGATATTTCTAAAAATCAAAAAAGTAAATTTCAATGAGATATAAAAGTAATTAATTTTCCTGAGAATTTTAAATTTTGATAATTATTAAAGAATTAATCATGTCATGTATAACATTATATATATATATATATATATAATTTGTGTGGATTATTAAATTTGTGTTAAATATTAAATCGTACAATGAATACAAAGTAACTCAGTCCTGATTACTAATAAATAAATTCTAAAAAATTAGTAAGTTCAAGAATTAAAAAATTTGATTGTATGAAAAGAATTTTGATAGTAAGAAATGATGGTTTTAAGTCAAAAATAAAAAGACCAACTACTCAAGGTAGTAATAAGATTGTTATAATAAAAAGAAGGGTTAAATTTGTAGGTTTTATATATATAAATAAATTTTTCATATGTGTTGTAAAAAGAGAGTAAATTTTTTATTTCATTTGGTTGTTTGGTGAAAAATAAGATAACTTTTCATTTTGAGTTTGAAAAATGATTCATTAAAACTTAATTAAAAAAGAACAGTGTAGAATTATTTCAGATATTAAATCCACATACACATATTTACAGCATTATACGAGGACAAGATAGGATATATATATATATATATATATATATATATATATATATATATATATATATATATATAAGGTAAGTCTATAGCACTTCCAAGGACACATATACTTGAGATACAAATCACTAACTTAAAATTTTGCTGGTGTTCTCCCTGAGAAAAGGACAAATTTAAATATAATTCTGGAAGTGTTCATACTAAAAGGGGGTTCCGATAGTTTGGTTCTTTCTAAACTGTCGAAGGAATTGAAAACTTCTAGGACTGTTTAACCTCGAAAAGTCAAAACTTCCAGTGGAATTTTCAATTAATTTCTCTGCTAGTTTGAAAAGATCCTGAGATAAAAATTTCAGGATTTAGGTTAGTGCGTTGTTTAAAAATAAGGGAAAATGCGTACAGCCTAACTTAAAGTAATAGGATTGAGCTTTTTCGTTGTAGTAAATTTTGATGACTATTGTGAATATTACCACAGTGCTCCTTGGACACTTAAATAATACGTAGACTTATAGAATTGAAGTGTGCTAATAATAATTTTCTAAGGATAAAATCTGATGTTGGAGAAGTCTGGAATTTATAGAAATTTATTTGACTCACATGATAAGACTTATCTTGGCCAAACAAAAAGAAATATTATTACACGATTCATGGAACATTTGGGCCATATTATATAAAATAGATCTGAAAAATTTAATGTGGCTGAGCACAACCTTCAAACCAAACACAACTTAAGATGTTAAATTTCCCTGAGCAGTGGATCAGTTGTCAAAGTCCACACTCCTGGCCAACACGTTCACCAGATTTATTGTGTCAGGATGGATAAAAAGTATTGTGTACAAGAAAAAAAGTGAATTATCATGAGGATTAATGACCCAAATTATGGATATTGTTGCATGAAAAACAATCCAGCAAAACTAAAAAGAGCAACGAAAGCAATCCATGAGTGTAATGTAAGAGAAATGTATTGAAGTTGATGGAATAATTAAAAAAAAATTATTATAAATTATACTATTCTGTATTTTTGTTTTGGCATGAATTTTGGTCTGTATTATACTTCATAAAGACAAATTTGTCTAACTTGTTTTTGTTTTTCATTAACTGTATTCATATCAATTTACTCAGAAAAAATTCTCTACAAGATTTGATTAAAACTATGATGCATTTATTAGCTTTTTAGAAAGTTATTCTACGCCAAACATCAAAATAGCCTTATTTGAATCATAAAGCCCAAAATAAAAATGACGAGATAAGAATTATCAGAATTCAAAAAGGTTTTGTTTTTATGCTAGTCTCAGACATTGTAGACAATTACCAAGAAATTAAAGTTTTAGTTTTTTGTCAATAACTTGGTTGTCTTTTGAGCTATAGAAAAAACAACAAAAGAAAAATACCAAATCTCTCCGATCACAGACAATCCAAATAACATATTAAGTGATAAATGAAATTATTATTCAAACAAGAATTTGGTTGCAAGATAGGATATGTGGACAAACATCTCGACAAACCATGCATATCACCTGATAGTAGGGATAATTGTAACACCCAAGTTATCAGTAAGCATTCAACAGAATAACAACATTTGAATTGCATTATTTATCAGTTCAGGTATTTGTGTTTTTAATGTTTAAAACATCATATAATTCATTATATCACACAATATGCAGATCTTGTGTGTAATATTATGATGAAGTCCACACAAGATCAAGTGAGGCCTAGAATGTACCAGAAATTTCAAAACCGTTATTCTTATTGGATTAATAGAGGATTGTTTGACTGAAAATTAACAAGTTAATTAATGTATTAAATAATTACTAATAATATAGTCCCGGAGGCCAGATACACATTATGTTTAAATCTTCTTTTGTCCTCTTAATATCAGCATTAACAAAACCTTTAGAACCCATGCCATTGATAATAACAAGAAAGCCAAGTGTGGTTTACTCTTTTTTACCCCATCGTTTAGGTAAGAAATATATTATATTCAATTATACATTATTGAAACACATGATAATTATTTTTAAAATGTATACATTTATAAATAAATTTTTTTATTGTTTATAAAATGAAAATAGTTTTAAAAAGAAGCTTTTACTTAAATCTAATGTTTTATACAGTGAAGCAGTTTGCACAAACAACAACAATTTAATCTTTACACACTCCCATTAACTACATTGATAATAAATACCATATGTCATGTGTATCAAGACGTTAGGACTTTATAAGACCACAAATTTATATCATGCCAATCAGAGCTTTTAGTTCCTCAAAATTTGTTTCATTTGTACCTCAAACGAAAATGCATAGAGTATATAATCTTGCAGTTGTTGCAATTTCGACTTTACAGTCTATGATCCAGAAATAACTTTCATTCAAGTGTGGCCAACTTCAGGATTAGACACCATAAAGGATTATTTGAAAGTAAAAGGTTGAAGACTTATCAAACCAATCATCTGCAAGCTATTGAAAAAATATTTAAGCTTACAAAGAACAGTAATGTAAGATTAGACCTCTCACACAATTATTTCTGGCAAAGTTAAGGGATAACATATCAGTTGTTAAGAAATCGGTTATACACAATGCGCAAATGATACTGGAAATTTAAATTCTAGACTATGATAGAAAATAAACAATACTGCAATAGTCAAATATTTGATTTATGAAATAAAAATAACTCACATGAGCATTTAAAAAAATAGAATTTAATAAATATTAAAATTTTAAACTAAGAGAGGAGAGAGGGAAATCCCAGAAAAAAGGAAACTCATTAATTTAGGATCCTACAACCAAAGCATTAAGATTAAAATAATAATAACAAAATCAGTCTAAATTGAATGAAGTTAAAAGTAACACAACAAGATTACATTTAATGATATTAAACCTCTCTTTAAAACCGAGCTAGCATTTCAGATAAAACTTATAAGTTTGTGAAAGTAAATATAGTGAAAGAAGGAAATAATATATAAAGTGTTGTGATATCATGATACGTATATAGCCTGCGTGTAGTGTGTGAACAAAGTACTACAACAGAAAAACTCACCTATTCTGTTGTACACTGAGCTAGGCTGTGCACCTTCCTCTTTTTAAATAACACACTTTTATAGGCTTTTTCAATTTTCATCTGAACCTCTTAATCCCTTCAACAGTTTAGGTTGTGCCTAAACTATTGGTACCCCCCTTTATTTAACACTTCCAGTAATTATTATTAATTTTCCCTTAGTTCAGGGAGCTTATGAGCAAATTAAATCTTTTTTATTACTTATCTCAAGAGCGAGTTCTTTGGAAAGTTACTTGTTCACAATCTATATTAGTCATTTAGATATAGTTGTTAACCTGTGTGTGTATTATTAAAATAATTCCAATATATATACACTAGATGACCCGGTGAACTTCGTACCACCTAAAATAGATTTGATTGTAAATCTTGATAAATGATTATCAATCCTAATCAACTCCAATACATTGAGATAGATAATATTAGCCACTTTGGGTAAAGTTTGAGTTTTGTTTGGTTATTAAATGAAACTCTTTGTAAATCAAATTAATTCAATTATTTTGTTTATTTACATGAAAGATAAATTAAGTTTACATTCAATACAAAGCTTTGTGGTAAACTATGTTTTTGGTTTTGTTTTCCAGCGCGTAAATAAACAAAGATGATGGCTTTCCAACACGGGAACACGCGACATACAATTGTCCATGTGCGAAACACGGAAACTCCAGTTAACTCCGCAAACTTCCAACGACTGGCCTTGTGATTTGTTGATGGTCATAGCGAAGGCTAGACGCACGGGGAATTGCAGCCGTTTAAATTGGAATGGCAGTCCGTTGGAACGATCGGGATGCGCGGAATCAAAACATCCTCTCCTTTGTACTTTCCCTTGATAATCGTCGCCTCGATGACGTTCATAAGCCTTTTCACAGCCAGTCTCGTTCCATTGCATAATCGAGGTTGATTAATGTTACGCAACATGATGATTACTGAGCCTACTTTCAATTGCAAGTTGTGAGGTGGTAATCCAGGCAATTCCAGCGAATTCAAAAATTCTGTGGGATAGTTGGTACCTCATCCTGGTTGATAACTGTGTCAATAGATTTGAAGGAAAACAACTGTCCCGGGATTAAATTTTGAATGGACGCGTTGAGATCATCGACATCTTTGTTTTTCGCCGCCAATATGGCTCTTTCGCTCAGCCAATTATGGTTTTTGAAGTTCTGCGCTACGTTTGGAAAAACACGCCAAATGAGCTCCTCTTTCGATTCGGTCAACAGACAGAAATCATTGGGCAATGTGATGAATCCAGTCGAGATGTCAATTGCGATTTTGCCATTGCCAATGTCCAATAATTGGTTCGAAAATACATCTGCATTCCGATCTTGTTGCAAAAACACTCGCATGTTAGTCGTCAATCTGAGTGTCTTCACGTGCCGCCACAAATTTGATGATTTTAAGCACGCGTTTAGTTCGTCGGCCACAGTTGATCGTGGAATAACTGGAAGAGTCTGACGAAAATCACCAGACAACAGAATCATGGCTCCACCAAAATTGTTTTGATTGTCTCAAAGATTTTTCAACGTTCTGTCTAGTGCCTCTAGTGACCTCTTGTGGGCCATTGTGCATTCGTCCCAAACAATCAATTTGCTTATCGGTAGAATCTTCGCCATTGGGCTGTTTTTTGCGATGTTGCAAGATGGAGTCTCGCTGATTTGCATGTTCAGTGGCAATTTCAACGCAGAATGTGCAGTTCTTCCGCCTTCTAACAAAGTTGCTGCTATTCCAGATGAAGCCAATGCTAGGGCAACATTCTTCTGCGATCGAATCCTCGCCAAAAGCAATGAGATTAAAAACGTTTTACCCGTACCTCCAGGAGCATCCAGGAAGTAAATTCCACCAGTTCCATTGTTAATAGCTTCTATCAAAGTGTCGTACGAAATCTTTTGTTGTTTATTCAATTTTGAAACATTTCTGCAAACTGTTTCGGCTAATGCTTCGGTGTCGTATTGTTCTTCTCTGTGTAACCCGTGGTTAAATGCATCGTGCATGGGACGATTGGGTGATATCATGCCCAAATTCGACAACTTTTTATTAGCTATCAATAAACACATGTCTTCTATTATGATCAATGTCTCGTTATGAATTTCTGCTGTCATTTGCAATGTCAGATTTAAAGTTTGGTGACGCACACGATGCAAAACATCTTCAGACATGTCGTCCTTATATTTAACCCACAAATCAATTGGATTCGAAGGGAAACATGTGCATATGATAATTGCAAACAATGTGCGGATTTGATGTGCTGATGAAGATATGATGGATTCGTTGAGCGTATTGTCCCAATGTGAATCGTTCTCGAGCAAATGTAGGAGTAGATACACCACACAGTAAGTCGCACAGAGATGCCTATTAACGGTTCTCAGTTGTTGAAACGACTTCAGACCACGTACATTCACCAACAACAATCGAAGATAGTAACATTCGTCGTTATTTGGATGCACAGTATAGATGCGACCCAGAGCGTCTGAGGCAAATACATTTGGATGTCCTTCAACTGGTGTTCCTTGTTTCCGACGCTCAAACGATTTCGATGAAGCATTCCATGTGTAGTAGCGTGGCATTTCAGCATACAGCAAAGTGCAAGCGAAAGCATCAGCTTGACAAACTGAGAAGAAGCTTGTCAATGTCGTCAACGGTTGCCTTGCCACTATATCTGCTGCGTTTTCTGGATTAAAATACACTTGTCCGTTTTCCAGATGTACTGCCAAATGTACAACTGTAGGATGTCTTTCGTGGATCACAAATGAAAAGATGAGCCAAATCGCCTCGTTGCTGCTGACAAAGCAACCAATCTGATACTGAGATATTTCGTCGTTTGCATTTGTCACAGCGAAAATAGCCATATCGTTCCCTTTGTTTACATATTTGCATATGTACTTGATTGACTTGACAGAATTACAGTATTCCACATTGATGTGAGCCTCAAAAGCATTGGACAATATGGGTGAATATGGCACAATCCAAAGATTGTCCACAATAACATCTTGCCCTTTCACTTTACAACCGCAGATCGCTCATGGTCCGCAACTGATCGCCGACGATACAATGGGTATCCATCATTGCCTGTGATGGTATCAGCAATCAGGTCTCTCGGGTATCGCTTGGAACACTTACCGTCGATCATACAGGGCGAGTTGTTGTTGAAAACTCCGCAAGGTCTGTGGATTATATACTTAGTCACCACTGCATATAATTTCGCATCAACAGCTTCATCCGGGATTTCGGCAGAGATGATTGAATCGATTTCATCCGGCCTGATTTTGTCAACTAACCAAACCAAAATGTGCGTATGAGGCAGACTACGCTTTTGCCATTCAACGGAGTACATCCAGCAACGAACTTGACCATACACACGGTGCTTTATGATGAAAATCATCAAAGATTTTAATTTTTGTTTAAAAACTCTGGCACTGATGTCATGTCTATCAACTGGTGTTTGGCTGGGTAGCAGTTCCTTCTTGATTTCGATCCATTGAGGATTGCAGGTGAATGTGACGAATAGGTCTGGGCGGCCATATTGTCTGACATATGACATCACATCTTGAGCATACTCATGCATATGGCGTGGGATTCCAATGTAAGTGGCCGGCAAAATTGTCATTTCCCCCACATTGTTTGCATGGCCGTCGGCATTAATTGCATCGCGGAGATGAATGTATTCTTCAGAGCGGAGCTTCTTTTGGTTCAAACGAAAAAATGTCAATCGCTCAGTCTCAATTTTGACATACATGTCAACTGCGAACTGATGGAAAAGACGCCGACACTTCAAAATGTGATTTATTTCACCTTCATGTATCATAAGTCTGTATGAATAAAAATTCATAGCACTTACTTTTATATTGGTTTCAGCGCCTGTTAGTGGATCAACCATTTTGATGTTGAAGTGGTATCCGTCCTCGCCCTGCCAAAAGATCATTGGACATTGTAACACGTTGTAACTCCTGTGCGTTTCGGACACACGTTTCATTCATTGTTCCGACGATGAAGCACGATATCTCTAGATTGCAAATCTTCTCCTACAATAACAACTGCCACTTCGTCGATTGTCGGCGAATTGAACCTTCTTGTGTGCTCACCCGCAGGCGTTGTCAGCCCTGATGACGATACTATGGCTGTCAGATGGCATCCGATCCAATGCAATTTTGAACAATTTGATCAATTCGTTGTTCTGATGAAGGAACGTTTGCAATCCCTTGACTATGGCTCGCCTTGTTATCGGATTGTGAACACAACGCTGATTGGTTTCCTCCTCCAAATTGCCGATGAAATAAATTTGTAAAAACTGGTAGTCCGCATCCGGTGGTGGTAACAACGCTCCTACTAAATGATAAATTTGCCCTTGAATCTTGAAAGTGGGCATGAAATTGTCCCGTAGAATATGCGTTGCGCCAAACGACGTCATTTGGAAACAACTGTTATACTGTTGGATGTTCGTCAGGAAATGGGTAGAATCATTTCCAGTTCCAGTAACTAATGAGTGTAATGGCTCAATGAAACCTGAGCCAGTGTTTTATTTGTGTAAAATTATTCATCTATGTTAATATTGTTTGTGTATACAATTTGTGTTTTAAAAATGTTTTTAAAAGCTAGCATAACTTAACAGACTTAATTTGAGTGTTCAGTGCAGTGAGCATAATTTTGCCTAAAGGAGACAACCCAGACTTTATCTTACAAAGTAATGCAAAATCAATTAGCAATTAACATAGATGATTTATCTCTATTTGATTTAAATTGCATTTACAAATTTTACAGTTGTCAATTACTGCTTAATTGATTGGTCCTTAAATCAATTACTTTACCTTAGTAAAGCAGAAAATTACTTTACTTAATCAAAATTATTTGATTAATTATTCAATTTTGAATAGTTAATTATTTTTACACAATTAACATTTTGGCATTCATAACATACATAACCTAATCATTTGGCCTTCATTGCCAAATTTACACATATCCATAAACACAGAGTTCTAATAAATATACGTGCAAAAGTTTGTTGTCGATCTTGTAGCTTTTTGCATCAAGATTATTGGAAACCATAATAAAACACTATTCTTTAGTTAGATTTCAGTTACTTATATGATGATACTTACTCATACCACCAAACACAATTACCACATGGACCATATTACCACATAACACCAAACACATGGACACTGGGAAGTATATTTTTATAAAATTTTAATTACAACACAAATTTAGTTCTAGTGTATTGTTTTATTGTGTTTTCCAATAGATTTGTTACAAGAAACTCTTAAAATCCATAAAATATTCTAGCACATGTATTTATTAGAACAAGGAATAATTTAAAATACAGTACCAATGTAACTGATATAGACATAATGGATCACAATTTAATATCCCTATTATAATTAACAATGTATCTATAGAAAATCAAATGAAACTAATACCCGTAGAAAATAATATTGTTTTAAAGACAATATTTATTTTGTAATATCCACTTTTTATTAGTCTAGCCGACCAATGGTTTCGCCTGCTAAGGCATTGATGAGGCTGTATTACAGACTGAAGAAAAAAGAAAAAACATAAAACCTTAAAACTAGAGGGTGGGAGTTAGGATACAATGAATGGAAGGTTGGGGAAATACCCGGCCTGGGCAATGACCATAGGAACAATACATAATGGGAAAACCAGTTGATTTTTCTAAGTACAAATAACTTTTAAAGGTTTTACTAATGGAGAGTTATACAAATCTAACTGGTCATTTAAAACAAAATTAGGAATACAATATCTTATTCTTTTAATTTCTAAGCTCTCCAAAGCTTTATGTTTTGGAGTTTTATGTTTTTTCTTTTTTCTTCAGTCTGTAATACAGCCTTGTCAATGCCTTAGCAGGCGAAACCATTGGTCGGCTAGACTAATAAAAAGTGGATATTACAAAATAAAAAAATAAAAATTGTGTTTTATTATCTTTAAACATGGAATTCCACCAAGAACCATCGGTCTCAACAGTAATGAAAAATATTGTTTTAAGTTATATATAATTTTCAGATGATATTTAACTTGAGAAATTTGACTTAAGGATATAGTTGATATACATCAGTATTTTGCATAGTTTGTATTTTTAATAGTTCCGTCATTGTCCGTATCTTACAAATAAAAAAATAAACTAAAGTTTTTTAAGGTAAAATATGGATTTGCATACTATTATTTGGTCTACTATGGAGGTGTATAGAATACACTTCAATTCGGTTAAAATTTTTTTCAAATTAAAGCTTTAAAACTATTGTTTTATTTTATTTTTTAAATAGGATATAAAAAATAAATTATTTGTAACTTATATATAAATTTTAGCATGACAAACATGGATGTTTTATTCAATAATAGGCTTTAATGAGACAAGAGAGCTTACAACGTCTATCTATCCTAGACCCCAGAAGGCAAACATTTTGTCTATTAATTAAATTATTAAATCTTTTAATTAAAAATTTAAAGATTATTAAATGACACTAAAAATACCAACATAGTAACTAACTATCACATTTGACTAATAAACTTGAATATTTCATTCAATACCATAATGAATTTTAAACAGCCAATACATAATTTAATCAGGGGTAAGAATACTAGGGTAAGAATACGAACTTTTTTTTTTTTTAATTGTTTGATGAAATTACAGACCATCAAGTTATTGATGATATTAATTTGTAAAGTCAGTTTTTCGTTTCAGTGTACAGTTAAATAGAAATCAGTGTTCATAGTTACATCCTGTATCATTTCTAATGGGAATCAAAACAATCTAGATAAAGTATACATCAGCATTATTTGTTATTTTTTCATTTAGTTTGTCACTATAGAGTATCTGTTAATTATAGTTGTTATGTAGTTATTGATACAATTTTACTATTAGATTAGGTTATGTTAAAAAAATGATATAAACATCAAGTTATATATAAAAATAGCTTATCATTTTCCATGTAATAATTTAAATACAATATTATTTTATAAAAGAATAGGTTTTGAAAAAAAATATTATACATGCCAGTATATGGAAGACTGTTATACCACATGGATGGAAATTTGTATGAATACGTAAAAGTATTTACAGTTAAATAAATTAAAACAACAATTTTTTAGTATAAACCACAATATTTTAATTGAAACTTGCCGACCATGGTTTCGCTAGTTAAAGCATTGTCAAGGACTTATACAAGAATGAAACAAAAAGGTTCAGTACACAATATAACAACACAGTATGACAATAGTTGGGTATTTCCCTTATACCTAAATGAGAAAGGTAGAGGAAGGGAGTGGAGAGGAGGTTCAATGACTTGACTTGTTTAATGGTTTTTACAGTTCCCTAAAAGAATGGCAAATATTTTCTCTGATAAGCAGAAATTGACAATTCAAACCTTGGGAAAATGTTAGTTATATTTTGAATATTTTAAAGTGTTCCATGATAAAATCAAAATTAATATTTATAATTATAAATACGTAATTAAATACGGTCACTGTAAAAGATGTTCACTACACTTATTTTGTTTAATTTGACAGTGAGCTAAGGCATTATAAACAAGTGTAGACCTTATTTAATAAACACAAAATAAACTTAATATATATCTGTTGTTACCCTTAGGTAGAAAGGCAGTGAACTAGAGTGAACTGGGTAAGTTACAAGTTACTCAGTCTGGGAGTAATTGCCTACACTTGTTTACATTACACAAAATTAAATAACTATTTAATACAAACTTAAAATGCGCTTTTTCCAGTACAGCCCTAAAACATTCAATAACTTAGACTATTTTTTTCAACGGAAACACCAACATAAACAAAGCATCACTTGAGTCCTGAATTACATATCAACATTCTAAGCAACACTGGAGTTAATTTTAAAACTTTTTAAACAATTTAGAAAAACAGTGGGTTAATTGATTGAAGCCCAACCTTTTAACGAAAACCAGCAATATAACAGTTTTAGTTTTTATGTGTGAATAATATTTCACTACATACTTGCGAGTAAAAATACAATAATGTAAGGAATCGGAATTATCGACATATCATCCAGGACTTATAAATATTAGGCTTAGTTAAAATCTAAATCCCTCATAATTGTACAAAATACTGTAATTGTAAATACAGTACAACCTCGTTTATCCGGACTAATTGGGACCGGAAGTGATCCGGTTAATCAAAAATCCGGATAATCCAAAATTATAGAAAGATAAATAAAACAAAATATAAAATGATAACTTACCATTTATAATTTCCTTTTGGTCATGAAAAAACACAATATTTACACAGTCATTCAATTTACACAATACACGAAATTACACAATGTACTGTAAATCACGAAAAACATTTTATTTACATACCTGAAATATTTACACATGCTTTTAATTTACACAGGGTTTAGTTGTTATTTACAAAAAAGTCATTTATCTTCCTCTGTTTTAATTTGGTGTGACGTTTCAATGCGGCACGATCACGTAAACGTGATTTACGATTTTTTTCCAATCTGACACAGTTGATGTCCCTACGCCGAGTTCTGCAGCAAGTTTATTTAAAGATTCGCCCCTGTCTATACGATTCAATGCGTCTAACTTTTGGGCCATTGTAAGCATATTACGTTTTCGTTTCGTCACCATTTCCACGCACAAACGCTAACACACGAATATAATACTATTAACCGTATCCGATCAAAAATGTAAAGAAACTAAACACTGCACAGCACGAATGGTAATGATGTATTCCGGTCGCTAGCACGTGACAGACTACCCGCCGGCGTAGACAATAGACAAGGTCACTGTCGTGCCGCATTGGGGTAGGGGGATGGTGACGCAGAGGTCATTGCTCCTCCACTTTCTCTTCCCAGCGCATCAACAACCCGCCCTACTACCTCAAGGCGACACTGTAGTGTTGAGGAAATCACGTTTTTATCAACATTAATGTAATAGCAGATATTTCTTGTTGAAACTCCATATTCAAGGATAAAATAAAGCAAAAGCTTAAAGTTTCAAAATATTATAAATATTATTAAAAATATTATTCAAAATAATTATTAAAATATTTTGAAACTTTAAGCTTTTGCTTTATTTTATCCTTGATTAAATTTTATATTTTTTGTTCTGGATCGATCCGGATAATCCGGACATCCGGTTGAACGAGGTCCGGATAAACAAGGTAGTACTGTACATAATTTTTCCATTTAATGATACGGGATCTTTTTATTTGTAATTTTAAATTTTCAGAACTTCTAATAGTTTTTAGTAGATATAAATGTGTTCTAAGTAAATTGTAATTTTCGATTTCATAATATTAGATAATTGTCTTCCAGTTTCTTTATTACTTAGAATTAATTATTATTTTATTTATTTTTGATTTTTTTACAACAGTTTAACAATAAATTATTATTTCGTCTAAATAAATTTTGTTTTCTCAAGAAAAATATTTGAGTACAGTACAGTACAGTGTTTAGTTTTTAATATGAGGACTCTCTAGGTTGAACAGACTCTTTTATATTACGTTACTCTATTTCAGAGAAAACCTATAAAAGGATCAAAGCATGAAAGTGGAAGACAATTGAACCCTTTTTTTCGTGCATCGAAACTGCAGTGAAAGACATAACAACTATTAATATTGAAAATCCGGACGATTCAAAGAAAAAGAAAGTATTTACTTCACATTCATTTTCTGCCTCTCAACATGGTGACAGTGATAAATTGTGGTTTTTTTTTCTATCTACATCATCAATCTTGGTGGACAATGTAACTTAGTCCCTCCGTCTGAGTCAACATGAAGAAGATCAAAGTAGTGAACTCACAACAAGAACATGTTAGTTTTTATAACACCTGCCACAGTCATGAGTATAGACATTTCACATTTCATCGACAAGAAGCTTGAGGACCATAGCCTTTGCAAACTGTTGGAGACAGATAGTACACCACCTGAAGGTTTCATATTCCTATTTTCTAAGCAAGTAAAGAGGTAAAATAGAAAATAAAAATTTCAGTAGATACATTTGACTGATGCACGGTATAAAGGCTGGCTAACGTACTCAAATAGTAAAAATGGACATTACTCCAAGTTTTTTCCTTTTTGTATCACCAGGCGGAGTTCACAAGAATTCATCTCTTCAAAAATTGGTTGTAAAACCAGTAACTACAATTTTCATGCTCCTAGGTAAAGATGGAGTTTTAGAATCGCATAATAATACAGAATAACATAAAGAAGTAGTAATAAAAAGACTAAACTTTTGTAAAACATACTACAATCCATCACATGATGTCAGCAACCAGATTTCAACCAACGGATTAGATAATATCAAGGGAAACAGGAAGTTAGAGCCAATTATTGGATCTTAGCAAGACGTAACATCCCATTTCGGTGTCATAGGAACTTGAACTTGACATAAATAAATAGAACAAATGAAGACAATTTTCGCGAAGTTCTTAAATTTTGTGTACAGTCAGGTGATAAGAATTTAGATAAATGCTTGAACACATCATTATCCCATGCTACTTATATTAGTAAAAGGACACAAAATGAAATTATCTTATGTGGTAGGCCAGAAATATTAGATGTTATTTAAGCAAAGAAGCATTGATGGAAATTATTACAGCAGCATGTATGATGAGACAACCGATTTATCACATACCTACCAGATGAGCCTAACCATACAGTATATTCATAATGGTAAAGTAAGAGAAGAATTTATCAAATTCATTGATGTAAGAGCTTCTATTTTGGAAGGTTAGGAAAAGGCTGATTCTGAAGAAGGTCCTTTATAGGCAGAAGCTGAGTTAAACCAGGAGATAGATCCCATGTTTGAGGAGAAGTTTATCCTCATTGATTGTTGGATCCAATGTTTTATCAGGAAAGCACAGGAACAAGTTGTGCTGAAATAGTTAATGATTTTTCATTAGAAATAGAAAAATGTGTAGCTATAGGTACAGAAGGTTGCAGTATAACGATATCACAATCAAAAGGTGAAAGAAATTCAAACTGAAGCTGTGAAGTTCGAGATAATGCTGTGAGGTATCCCTGCTTCAACCACAACTTAAATCTTTCCATGTCCAAGTCATCACAGACACAGGTAGTAAGAAATGGTATTGAGACTATTCAGTAAGTTGTTTCATTTTTCACTTCTTCTTCAAAGAGAAATCAAGTGTTACAACACTTTGTGGGTGGACAACTGCCTGGGCTATTTGAAACATGGTAGGTGGAGCGGCAAACTTCTTTTCCTCAATTTAAAGTAGTTTGACGAAATAATTCATCCATTACAATCAGTTTGTTCTTGGCAATATTTAGAAACTGCACCCAAAGGCAGATCTCTACTATTTGTCTTATCAACAGAACGTTCAATGTCACTGTACTGTGCATATGTGATTTTAAAAAAAACATTGACCTGAAATACGCCTTAAAGCACTTATTGAATAAAATAAATGTTAAAGTACAATCCTTTTTTATTTTTGATCTGTCATGTGACCTCTTTCAAATTTGGCTGTAGCATTTCGGGATTTCTATCCCATCATCAGATGTACCTTAATGACTCATGCGAGGTTAGTTAAAATAATTACATAACACAACATAAAACACAATACAAATATTCTCTAGGTGCGCACCCTGTGGCTACCGGATGACAACTGTCGGTTCATAACTGATACACTAGAACTTGTATTTAACATGGACCTTTAAAATTTTTATCGCTGTGTCGTATAAGGTATTAGAATCACAGTTTAATTGGCCATTTAATAATTGGTGTTTACATTTTTCATTTTAAAAGCTTTGTAAATTTTGTATTTGTATTTCGAGCAAATCTTAATGAGTCCGAAGTTATTTTAAGTGGCATGCATAATTTGATCTATTATTGTAATACTCTTTTTTGGTAGTTGGTTATTAAAGGACTCTTTGAATGCTCTCCCCGTTTGAGCTATATACGATCACAGTTGTCGCATATCAATCTGTAAAAGCCTGTTACTTCTGTTAGTGGTCCTGTGTTTTTTGGGTAAAGAAATCTTTTAATTGTATTATTGGTTCAGAAGGCTACTGTTCTATTTAATTTTTGCGAATAATTCATAAAACCGATGTCTCTATTAGGCCTGTAATTAATTTTACCATTGCACCGCATTATAAAACCACCCGGTGCAACATACTAGTCAAAGTCATACGTAACAACATAAAAATAGAAAATGAACATTGCGCTAAGAACAGCCATGAATTTGTTATAAAATCCTCTCGTTCGACATATCTAACTTGTACACAAACGTTCAATTCAAGAAACTTTGGACATTGTACAGAAGCTTCTCACCAAAAACAATCCACTAAACCCCTAAAAAGTCATTGAACTAATAAATTTATTCCAGATCATATTAGAGTAGAACTATTTTACTTTTCCGATTCAATATATACAGGAAACCCACCACTACCAATATGACTTACATTTTGGTGATTCCCACCATCCATATTCTCAAAAAATGGCAGCCTATAATAGCATGATTCATAGACTAATCACAATATCACTTGACTCCCTCGATTACCAGGAAGAATTGAACACAATATAACACATCACCATTAAAAACGGATTCAAGAGCTCTTTAATTGACGAACTTCACACGAAACATGAACAAATTCACAAAACATTGAACAGCAAAACCAAGACTGAATACAGCAGAATTCTTCCTAAAATAATCACCTCAACTTTCCAAAAATGAAATGAAACAATAGCCTTTCGAACCAATAATATAATTAAAATTTTTTTCATCTTAAAAACACAAGACCACTAACAGAACTAAGAGGCAATTACAGATTGATATGCAACAGCTGTGATAAATCATAGATATAGGTCAAACGGGGAGAGCATTCAAAGAGTCCTTTAATAACCAACTACCAAAAAAAGAGTATTACAGTAATAGATCAAATTATTCATGCCACTTAATGTATGAGAATCACAATTACACCAACTTCAGCAATAACTTTGAACTCATTATGATTTGCTTTAATGACAAATACATGAATGCTGTTGAGGAATACAAAATTTACAAAGCATTTAAAAACAAAAATGTGACCTCACATGAGTGAGTAATACATCTGATGATACGATAGAAATCCCGAAATGCATCAGCCAAATTTGAAAGAGATCACATGACGGATCAAAAATAAATAAAGGGTTGTACTTTAACATTTATTTTATTCTATAATGACCTGTGTAGTAACATACTACCCCTTTGCATAGTTATGCTAAATTGTTGTGAATATGTAAATATAGTCGTATTCAATTGTAATGTTTAAAGTTGTAAATAAATTACGCAGAGCAGAGAGAGAGAAAGAAACACTGAGACCAACCAATGCCGTGTAGAGTGGGAAACATGCACGTGCAATTCCAGACGACCAATAAATACTGACATCGTTTGCTTCAAAATCATTCTGTTTCACAGTCACCTGTAAGACTCCTCTCTTTTTCTCTCTCTCGCTGCTCATTTTCTTTATTGTTCATTAACTGTCTTTGCTTCCTTGGTTTGTCAGCTGATCTCGGTGGCATGGACCCCCGTTCATTGTCTGAAGGCTGATTCCTCTCCAGGACGAACGTTCCAACCTGCGAGTGGTCTGTCGGCTGTTCCCGACAACACTCTACCTCATTCGCTAAGGACTGATCTCCTTGGGACGAATTCCTTTCTAACTCCTACGACGTCATTTATTACTGAATACGCATATTGTCGAAGCCCTTCTGATACCTAAACAATAGTACCTCTATCTTCAGTCTAAACCAAAATCCAACTCTGACAACCTGGATACTTGAAAGTGAAAATGAACTTATAGAATATAATCACAACCCTCCATGAGAAGTGCTATACATCAGATCTTTGTTGCCTAGAAACTGTTTAAAGAAGAAAGTGAAATAGCATATAAGGCTGAGACTGAAATAATAGTAATGCCATGCATTTCAAAACTTCAGAAAAATTATGAAAAATACTCAACTAATCATCCTGAAACTTACTTCAGATAATCGGTTTATATACTAATATTATACTCTGATTGAAGACTCGCTTCCCACTGGAAACTTTGGAGCTTTATAATCTTCAAAATATTGTGCCAGAATATCTACTAGCTATCCCACAAAAGACCTATTCAAAGAAGTTGAATCTGTAGTAAAGAGAAATAGTGAACTGTTTGGTGTTTCACTCACCGAAATGAAATGTTTGTTGAAAGGTGAACTGCAACTGTGGAAAATGCAGAGGGAACATCTTGAATGAGACAATACTCTTCCGAAAACAGCCCTGTATGCTTTTGATGTGTGACAAAAACTTCTTTCTCACAATAAAAAAGTTTCTGCAGATCTTAGCAACTCTTCTGATGCGTGTTGTTTCATCAGAGTAAACTTTTTCAATTCCTTCGAAGAACAAAATCATGGCTAAGAACTTGCATGTGGCAAGAGAAACTGACCGGACTGGCTCCATGTACATAAAGACATTTTCGTCGACCCGATAAAAGTTTTAGAGCAATTTTCCAAAAGTGGCAACTGAAGAACAGACTTTTTAATTTAGTTTTAGAGTGCTAAATCTGCTGTGAGTTTATATTTACCATGCCAATACAATTTCTTATAAAGATGTTGTGTGGAGTTTTGTTGTGGGCTGATTTTTCGTGTAATTTAAATGACTATGTCCAAAGTCTTATGTGTTTGATTATTCTTCTTGATAATAATAATGTTAATGAAGGGGGAAGTATTCAAAATCTTATATTATTTATACGAGGAAATGCTATGTCAGGAGCACCAATTATTAAAGAAACTAATCAATTTCTAAAATCATACTATATTTTGATTTAACATTTATATATGACTGAAACATTTTAAATTTATTAAATAAGTGTAGGGTGTGTTATATTGGTAAACATTTTGAATTAAACTATTTGAAGTATATCCCTTTGCAGACATTTTTGTTATTTCTCTGTAGTCTGTGTAATTTTTTAAACTTTACTATTCTAAAAAAAATTACATAAAACTATAGTTTTGATGACTTTTCAAGATGTCAGAAATGCATTAGAACAGCCTTCTAAAGGGCTATTATTTCAATTTGGGATTATTAAATGACATTAGAAATATCATCACAACAGCTATCACAATGACAATAAACTTGGATATTTCATAGAAATTTTTGTATATAGCGTTTAGGCTATGGATGGGAGGAAGAAGAGACATATTTATTTCATACAATTTTAGCTTAAACAACCCTACAAATAAAAATAATTTTCTTAAATTTTTAATATTCTTAATAACGGTATAAAAATCTTTAATTTGATGCTATGTGCACTATCTGTTTTAAAAGTTGTATGTATGTGAATAATTTTAGAAGAATTTATTTATGAATTTTAAGTGTTTTTCCTGTATCCAAGCTAAGAAACTAAAACTGAATGCCAAGTTTTAAGTCTCAAGATTAAATAGTCTGTTAAGGCTGCCTTGTTCTCCCACTCAATTCGATGATTTATAACAGCTGATATGATTCATTTGGAGATAAAGTTATCCAAGGATATTGTTGTTGACTTAATCAATATATAAACTCCAAGAGTTTGGTCACAATAGTTTTGTTTGTGATTTTAATGATATCTTGATCTCTGTTGGTAGTTCAAATGTTATAGTTAGTGGGGATTTAAATATAACCCTTTATGAAATTTAAAATGCTGTTTATAAATACAAATAGAAAATGGCGAATCATGGTTTGAGCTCTCTCATAAATGATCCAACTAGAGTCACAGCTGTTTCGGCTACTTGTATTGACCATATTTTTGTAGACATAAAGTTGGACTTAATATAGAATGTGTGGGTTGGGTAATTGATATGGATGTGACTGATCATATGATGACTGTTGTATGTTTTAAATGTAAAGGTATGACTAAAATAACCAACATCACAGTCTATCACAAACAAAATTGACTTTGAACTTTTTAAGACATTGATTCATGATGAAAGTTGGGAATCTGTATAATACTGGGAACGGAGTTAAAAAAACTCATTACTGTATATAAAAAATGTCTAAAATAACATAATGATTCTAAATAGTGTAGGTATATGTCATATAAAAATAGTCTTAAAAGGGAGATCAAAGTCACTAAAGATCAGTACTATAAGAACTTGTTTGTTACTAATAGACATGCCCCTAAAAAACAATGGAATATTATTAATGAGATAATGGGAGAGAAGCATTATTGGTGCTGATAATATTGTAATTAGAAATAATAATGCTGAAGTTATAAGCGACCCTTCGCAAATTGGAAATATGTTAAATCAGTTTTTTGGTAAAATAGCTTTTGAACTTAGAGATTCAATAAAGGATGAAAGAGGCCATTTATGTTCCTTCTCTAATGATACAGATAATATCTCCCACATTACAAGCTCTAAAGACTCATTGTTTTTCTATCCTACATCGGGCATGGAGGTATCTAAGATTATTAAGTCCTTGAAAAATAGTAAAGCTACGGGTTTTGATAATATTACAGCAGTAACACTAAAAACTGTCTTAGAGGATGTGTTGGATATAGTTGTGTTTTTGATCAATCTTAGTATGAGTTCTGGTGAGTTTGAAACAAGCTAAGTTAAACCACTGTTTAAAAAAGGTGAATATTTTATCCTAGTAATTACCGCCCAATTCTCTAAATTTTTTCTAAAAATTATAGAAGATGGTTAAAATTAGATTAATAACATTTTTGGACAAATAACATTTTTTTAATGGACGGCACTTTGGATTTAGGAATAAATTGAATACAGAAATTGCCTTGTTAGAATTCATGAGTCAAGTTTATTCTGGAATAAATGAGGGTAAGTTTAGTGCTAGAATTTTTGTTGACATAATGAAGGCTTTTGATACTGTTGATAATAATATATTATTGGCAAGAATGTATGATGCCATATTCCGGAATTAGAGGTGTTTTTCAATGGTTACGGTCATACCTATTATACAGATCTTATCATACATAGGTAAATGGAGTGATCAAACAGAGGATGTAAAATACAGTATCCCTCAAGGTTCTGTGCCTGCCAGTCCATTATTTTTAATTTATATTAATCATTTATGTGTAGGAAAATTTAAAAGTAACTTAGTAGCTTTTTGCAGACGATATTGCGCTTTTTTTGTGAGGCGGATACAATTGAGAAACTTAATTTGGATAAGCAAAGTGATTTAAATGTGTTGCGTTGTTGGTTTGTTTGAAACTACATGGTTATGAGTCCCAAAACAAAGTAGCGGATATATTAAATATCTCCAGAAGAGTTTTATTTTTAGCTCCACTAAAATATCATAAAATGAATTGCAATACTAGTGACTGTGTTTGCCAACCAATAGAACAAGTTGATGTTATCAAATATTTAGGCCTATGGGTCGATTCTAAATTAAAATGGAATATTCATATAGATCGTCTGAAAGATAAGTTAATTAAATATAAATCTTCTATATGTTAAGACCGATGATCAACACTGATTTGTATAGAATAATATACTTTGCTTTGGTGAAATCAAAATTAGAATATGCTATAATATACCAATATGGAGTGGAGCATACAATGTGACTCTAAAACCCTTAACCCTTAACAGGCGGCTAGCACCTTTAAACGTGGCACGACCCAATATCTAAACGCAGTTAGCGCCTTTAAACACAAAAACACAAACACAAACACAAACACATGCTTGGATGATTCCATAGTTCACGAAACTTCCAATAGAGTGCAGAGTGATGTTCATTGAGTATATTTAGACAAAAAAAAGTAACGTCTGTGAGGTCTTATCGATCTGTGTTCTGTCGCCAAAGCAAATTAAATCTACGATCGCAAGTGTTTTAACGCGGATTACACCTATAGACGCAATCTGTTTTACTGAGCTCTTCAGTGTTTATTTGAATTGTTCGCTGACCGATATCTATTCCAAAGTTTTACTTTTGTATAAGTTCTTGTTTTTTGTTGTAAATAAGTGTACTTTCTTGATATTTTTGTTTTGTTTTTTGTATAACAATAATGGAAAATCCTGATGACCCCGATTTTGATTCTTTTGTAATCGGGATGCTAAATACTTCCTTTTCAAGTGTCATTGATGTGGATAACCTAGAATTAGAGGAGGCAGAAAATATAATTCTAAACAATGTTAGTGACAGTGAAAATGAAGTAACAAGGGATGATGAACTGTATGTTTGTCCTAGGCCTACAACAGTGCCAACAACTACACCTAGAGATGATCAATGATATGATGTTACAAACAATGATCCAAGACCTAGCCATGAAAAACCAATCTACAATGTTAATCATAGACCTTGTTTACCCAGTACTTTTGATTGTGAAACTAAACCAATAGATTATTTTTGTTTGTTTTTTAATGATAGCCGAGTGACTCATATATGTTATGAAACCAATTTATTTGCAAATGTGTGTCAAATCCAAGCCTTCACCCTGATGAGTGTTTCGAGGTGTACCATACTAAAGCTAATTAGTTAGGATCAACCTGAGATTGTTTTTATTATTATAAAAAGTGCCTGAGTAAAATGCAATATTGAAACAACAAAAAAAAAAAATTTTATGTATTTAGATTTTGACTAATTGTAAATTCTGCCAAGTTTAGTTTGATTTTTCTTCAATTAGTAAAAAATATTTTTTTAAAGTTTAAAATTATTTGAGTATTTTTTGTGTGCACTACTTACCCCTAAGTATCTATATTTAAAAAGAACATTGAACAAATTAAAAAAAGAATTAAACTCTAAATTAGCAGTAGCCCATATTTTAACTTAGTATTAGAATAATGTCTAAAAAGATTGAAATAAAAAATTCTGTGCCCTTTTTTTAAATCACTGTACATTTTGCTTCTTAAAAATTTATTCGTATACAAAGTACTTAAAATGTTCTATGAGCCAAGTGGTAACAGAAACAGAGAATTGGAATGTACCTTGAGTATGTGGCATAATCATTCGAATTTTAAAGTTCCAAGACCTAAATTGATTGTATTATAAAAATTCTTCACTTACCTGGCACCTACATTTTTTAATATGTTACCTCAGTATATAAATACATGCTCTTATAAAAGCAAATACCAAAGACAATTAAGAAAATTCTTGCAGGAGCTAGAAAATGTTGATCTATTTTATAATATTATAATTTAGGGTATGTGTAGCTATGTCTTAAACGACATGTGTAGCTGAACGATGTGAGTCTTGTGTATAGTTGTGTACAAAATATTCTTATAAAAATGCATAGGTGTATGTGTTGTATGGAAGAATGTCTGTATATGTATATATTATATAAAAGTTTTTTTGTCTATGTATACCTGTGAAGGTGGCAACATATATGTGGTTTTCACAAGAAAGATGCAGACATACACCAATTTCTGGCGAGATAATCACTAAAAATGCAAAAGTTTTTTATCATAAATTAAAAAAGAATGATAACTCTAAAAAGCCAGTGACAGATGGCTAGATAAATTTAATAAATGCTACAGAATCTGGTTTTTGTCTATTTCTGATGAAAAACTGTCATGTGATATATTACACACTTGCTTCGTTGATACAGCAATTTGAAGATGCGGTAAATGAATTAGGTTCAGGGCCAAATCGTGTATAATGCTGACGAAAGTTGTTTATTTTGGAGGATGCTTTCACATAAAACTGAGTATATAAAGCTGAGAAAAGCGCACCAGGAAGAAAACTTGCAAAAGATAGAATAACATTTATGCCTTGTTGTAATGCAAGTGCAGCCGCAAAATAAACTTATTAGTTATCAGAATATGTTATGTTATATGTTGTGTTGTTATATGTTATGTTATGGTTTGATTGGTGTAGCTCGTGTATCACTGAAGAGGATGACCTTGTCGTTGAAACGCGTCTGATACTTAGGCGTATTTTTTGTGAGAATTGTGTTCTGCGTGTTTGTTATACTGTAGTTATCAGAATATCAAAAAATTAAAAAATGTAGACCTACCGGTCACTTATAAAAATCAATCGCGAGCTTGGGTAACAAGAGAAATTTTTTTTAGAATGGTTTCATGAAAATTTTGTAACATAATCTGTTAAAAATTACTTCCAGACACAAAACCTTTTAAAAAAGGCTTTCCTAATTTTGGAAGTTAAAATCAAGTGATTGTTTAATAAGAGCAATGCTTCTACCTCCAAACTGCACTCCAATTTTACATACAAATCATACAATTTATTAAAATTCATTATATATATAAAAAAAAAAAAAAAAAAATGTGGAATTTGTTGAGAAATGAAAATGAAGATATCGTTGCTTTCCTGAAATCACTCAATCTAAAAGACGTTGTATTTGCACTTACACAGGCTTTGCAAGAAATTTCAACTTTGCAATTTCTTCATGGATGCAATTGTGGCTTTCACATGAGATGACTTCTGAAAACAACTTAGCTACAAATGGGATGTTCAAGAGTGGTGAAACTAATTTAAAAGAAGCAGTTGCCAATAAGTTATGCGATTCTCAAACATCAATCACTCTTGATGACATTGACTCTTAGTTTACTGGAAATGACGAAACTTTTCAAGTTATGACTGATGACAAAATAATAAATGATGTACGTGATAACAACGGCGAGACACAGATGAACGATGATGATGTTGAAAGACTTGAAAACCGAACTAAACATGACGAAGCTCTGAGTGCAATGTGAGTTTAAAATGACGTTTCAACAAATCTTGTAGTGCTTAAAAACTGCAAGAAAAGCAATTAAAAGATCTTTTACTGTAGTAAAAGAAAGAAAAGTGGAAAATTATTTCCAAAAGAAAAACAATTAATAATGTTCAGTTAATTTAAGTTTATTACCAGTTTGAAGTTCTAGTCCAATTTTAATTTACATTTATACAAAATATTTTAAACCAGGTATCAATACAATAATACAGGTACCAAGCCCTACAATAATACAGTTATTTAACTGTAAATTAAAAGTGTTTTAGTATAGTATTTCAATTCACTCAGTTGTTTTTCACATGTTAAAATGTTAAATTATTAAAATAAAAGTATAGTAAAGGTACGTTTTTTTTTTTTTTTTTTTTTTTACTTTTTAAAATTGACAATATCAATAATTTTTTTATTCATTTTCCACAAATCCGTCAATTTCGATAATCCGGCAGTAGTAGCGATATTTAATACATGCCGGATTATCGTGAGGTTACTGTATTATGATATGTATTATTATGATTTGAGCAAATATAAGATGTATATAAAGAGCAATAACATAATCATTCATTCATAGTACAACCACAATTTTTGGAATACATTAAAGTAGTAAGACATACAGTGAAAAAAAAGGATTTCCCATAGGAAGACAAACAAAACCTTAAAAATGGTAAGGCTTTGCTACAATAAAATTAAAAATTGAAATACATTTCAAAAAAATAAATTAAGTTCACACCAGATGATTTGTATGAAATATGAATTAAAATTGAATGAGCAACTGATTGCAATCACAATCTACATGGGAATAAAAAGTTACTACCAAATAATTCAATTTTGTTTTCACACTCAGCTATAACTACAAAGATAGCTACTAGAAAACAAATTAATAACTGTAAAATAATACCATTTTCTTTGGCTTGTCGGAGAGTAGCTTCTAGTTCAAACATCCAAAGACAAACTTGTGGAAGACTGATTGTAGAAAACTCAGGAAAATAAGCTGCCATCATTTCACAAAACTCTTCAGCATCGAAGGCATCCTCAACTTCTCCGCTGATTTCACTCCCCAGCTCTTCAAGAATGCTGACTACATAGCTCAGTACTATTTCATCTATGAAGCTAGAAAAGTCATAAAATAGGAATTGTAAGACCTGAAGTTATACTTAGTAATAATATATGGATAATATCTGTAGGAGCCCTTTTTTTCAAATATACCGAATTAAATTAACAGTTTCAAAGAAATGTTTCGTACCTTTCTTTAAAGTGTTTTAAAACTTATATCTTACTATATGAAATTCTAAAATTATTGTTGCAACACGAAGAAGTGCATTTTATTTTTTTTAATGCAATTCAGCAACAAAAAGTTTAAGTTTATACGTTAGGTGTTCAATATTCAACCTTTGTTCAGTACTGGAGTGAACAAAAGATATAGGTCATGCGGAACGAGAAGAAGCCTGGCCTCAATTTTAGAAAGTGGTTGAAACCCGTTTTTAAGGGGTGGTAGTAGACGAGCCTCAGTAGTCACGTATCTCAGTTCACGTCGGGGCTTTCCAAAAACATTGTCAGTACACTTCTAAGTATTCTATATGTTGTGTTTCGACAATTGTATACACCATACCTAACATTTAACTATGTATCTGGCTGTAGTTCCTATTTTTTTCTAATAGGAATGATGTTCTTAGTATTTTATTTAATTTTGCCTAATCAAACATTGCCAATATTTACTATTAGATCAAATCACAAATTCTTTTTTTAATCACGTTTCAAGGACGATATTTGATGAACAATTTTAATTACTATTTAAATTTTTAATTAACGTCTGGATAATCATATGGGAATAATAATTCCTTTTTTATTTTTGTATTTTTGAATCCACTAAAAGTGAACAAGCTACAGCTGTTGCTGTGATAAGCGTTTGAATTTATATTTAATAAAATTATAATTTTTATCTCTGTATAAACATAACAAAAATGACGTTTAGGCTTTGTAAGGTATAATAAAAGAGTGGCAGCTGGGAATATATAATACATTTAAATAGTAACTTCAAGAATATATTTTTGTTTTTTGTTAGAAAAAGTAAAGTATCACGAAAAAATATAACTTACAAGCTGGGTACAGATATATATTTAAAAAAAATTTAAATCGCTCCCCTTGAAACTTTTTTTTAGTCTAGTTCCATTTTGACATTACATTGAACCTGACCAATATAAATATTTACATTTTCAAAGTAAACTTTCTTTTCTTTTCTTTCATAATATAAAATAATTTACACTGTAAATTCTAGCAAGAAAGCAAATTAAAAAATTAAATAACACATATATGGTAATCATGTGATATTAAATTCAGATTATTATATAAGTTAATATTATTATGTATTTAAAATATATAACTGAATTAAATTTGCCATGCTAATATATTTAATACAATTTGAAAAATTGAAAGTAGCCTTTAATTTTTAAATTGTATACACATTTTCATATCGAATACTTCCTATTTTTTAAAATAGCATGCAATCAATAAAGATCTAAATATTTATTGTTGCTTAAAGGGATCTTAATACCACATGCGTAACATTCCTGACAGGAGTTACAATAATTTTTAAGACATGTTAATGGCAAATGTAATTTGACTTTTTTTAAACTATCATTTTTCGTTATTCAAAGTGCTTAACAATATAAAAAAATAGTTAATATGCGTTTCTCTAACTATTTTTGAACTATGTATTTCCTAAGTGGTAAAAAAAATATGTAAACAGAATACAAAGTGCAAGTAACATATAAAACAATATTTGAAAATTACTAGTTGACATGAAAAAAAACTTTTTCTTTTGAGGTAATTGAATATAGCTATAATATATATTATAAATATTATCTGTTTCTAGTGTTAAAAAGGTTTGTTAACATTGGTTTGTTAAACTACAGTTAACATTGGTAAGTGTTTAGTGTTTACTCAATGTTTTTCTATTAGAGTAGTAGCGAGGCGAGGCTGAGAACAGCCCATCCCCTCCGTCGCTTAAACTCCCCAACGTTGAACATTACCCTCCCTATGCAGGCTTCTTCTCGTTCCGCAGGACCTATATAATGTAACAATGAATTAGTTTTTTTTTTCATATATACATAGTTATAGAGAGTTTTGCAATGGGTCAATAAAATCAATGTTGAGTTTTCAAGTATATCTGTTTTTAGTCACCTGAATTCAAAATTTAAAAAATATATATTATGTTTTTCATCCTGCAGTATGTTACAACCCAAATCAATCAAGTAAATAGAATTATGGGATGTCTGTAAATCAGATTAGGGCTATATAGGGGTGTCAGGTGAATTATGCAGTGGGGGCCCTGTAACACCTGTGCTGTCAAGGTCTCCAAAAGAAACACACAAAACCTGAGATATACAAGTAGGCTATCACTGATAAAACTATAATTGTACTCTCTAATCAAATTACACTGAATAACAATTTTTTTAAAGTTTATGAAAGTTGCAAACCAGTTTTGTTTTATTATAAAAATAATTAAATTTTATGAATATATGTATTTGCATTTTTGTGTACTTAAACACACATGCTTTACATAGAAAGATGCTTTCCATTATTTTTAATAAAAAAGGAGCAAGATCATTCAAAATCATATTTAAATAATTTTGCATCTAATCAATAAATTACTACAGACAATTGATCCATTTGTGATAATTTGCATATATTTTTTTCAAAAAAGTGTTACAGATTGCTTCCTATAATGAATAATTAAATAAGGATGACAGATGGTATTTTGTTTTGTTTTGTTTTTTGTACTAGTGTGTAACTTCATTTATACAAACAATATTTGTAAAGAAGAAAACTCTGTACACTTTAATAGGAGTAAATATACTGTGGTTAAATAAGTCCCAGGACAGCTTGATATTACTTAACCATTACAGATAGAGCTATAAAGCTTTGCACATTGTTAATGGACACCAAAACCTATTTTAGTACGCATTTAGTGGACTGCTACTTTTCCAGGGGGACGACCCACAAAGAGTAAGTAGGAAATCTTAAATGAGAGCATAAATCGAGTTGTAGATCAAATTAAAGGCCTTTATGAGTAGAATACAATGCTGCAAACCCATCCTCAAAAAGGTTTACCCTAGCTATAATAGTGTGGGTTTAACCATGATAGGCCTAAAAGAGAAAGTGTTTGTGACTGATAGTGGGTATTCCCGCAAACAGGAAACATACTTGCTTTAGATGCAACAATCATCAATTGCTCTACTTTTGCTTGTGAATGAATAATCAAACTGCCATGGACTTCATTACATTTACATAATAATTGCAAATTTAAGCAATCTTTGAACAGCTGCCATTTCTGGCTCGGTTGTCTGCTTGAGTTCAAATTTGCGGCATTGTACTTTACTAATTAATAAAGACCTTTAATTTGATGAACATGAGTTCTCATGAGTTTTGTTAGAGGTACAGTTATCTTTCACCCCACTCCATAGGTCAAAGACATATAACAATAACTTGACAAAGGGCCAGCCCAATCCTCTATCTTACTGGCCAACTGATCTGTGGAGTAGGAGGGATTTTAGCTTGCACTCAGGTTATTATAGTTTTAGGTTTAATTTTATTTCATTAGTAGATATGTAAGTTTAGATTTAGTTTATAAGCAAGACCCTCCGATGATGATAACCATGTTATCGAAATGTACATCAGGGCATTTAGTGGAAATAATAAATAAAGAACAATTAATCAGATAATTGTGTTTTATTTTAAAGTTTCTAGTGACTGTGGTTAGGGGCAAATGCGAGTCATTATTGTAATCATATAGCATTACATTATAACCTATTTTTTAAATATTTTATTAAAAGAAGTTATAGATGTTCACATATACACTGCTGACACTAACAGTTATAACAGACAAGTTAAAATTAATTAAGTCCAATTTATGAAGTAGGCTATAATTTAAATTTATCAATATCGAATCTTGTCCACGATGATAGATGGAAAATTGATTAGTGTAGAAGATTTTTAGGTAATAAAATAAAGATTAAGAACATATTAATTCCCATATTGATCAAGGCAATCCATAGATATTAATATTTAAACTTTGATGTTTAAACTGGCAAATGTTGTCTCCTTAAGGCATTCTAATCCTATAGTGTATACTACCTTTAGACAAATCTGATCCAAATGTTCAGCGTTCAATTCGTGTCAAATCTTGGTTTCACATCTCACTTGCCAGAACAATACCATACTTTCCAGGACTATGTGCTGTTTCGAAATACTAATGTTTTAAATTGGTGGTAAATATTAAAATCATACATTTTCCAACAGATATTGTTCAACTCTGTTTAAGTAAATATAACGGTTTGCATTTTATGTTTTCTGCTATTAAATAATATCCAAACTTTTCCAAAATTTAGTTTCAAATGAGGCTATTGATTATAAATAATGAACAAAGACAAATTATATGAAGGTAAATTTGTTTGATGTGATATCATACAAAAACTATGAAGAAGAGAATCTTATAACATTATTACTTTCTATATTAAACATTAATGATTATAGGGGTGAAAAACGTTGATAAAGATCAGTAGGGTTTTAAACCTATTTTTAAATAGTTAAAATAAATATGTGATTATTATTTCATTATTTTAAGCATCGGAAAAAAGACCACAAAACCTTTGATATTAGGAAACTTTTTGAGGTAATATTAATATTCCAAATCTGAACAATGAGTGAGATAAGAATTGAAAAATAATTGAACTTTTGAGTGCATATGTATTTTAAAACAAAGATTGCATATGTGAAATATCAAAACCATAATATTTTAACATTTAGACAATGATATTTTGTTTTTGAGCCCAATTTCGGAACTGAAATTTTAAGTCTGAACAATTCTTGACAACAGAATGTATGAATTATTATTGTTATTACGTTATCTAAATTTTATAAAATGAATTCAATATTATTGTTTTATTTTGAGACATACTTTACTCTTGTGGATGTTTTAAATTATTTTTTACTTTTTTAGATGTTTTATTATATAAACATGGAAATAGTACATTATATGTATAAAACTAAATTACAGAAATTTGAATTTTTTTTGGCACAATAATTAAAATTTGAATGCCATGACAATAATATATTAGCAATAAACTTAATCAATTACAAGAACTTGTGATGA
The DNA here is from genome assembly GCA_963513935.1 of Aphrophora alni. NCBI lineage: Eukaryota > Metazoa > Arthropoda > Insecta > Hemiptera > Aphrophoridae > Aphrophora > Aphrophora alni. Next base: position 62,070,571 of record OY740765.1, read on the forward strand.
TTGAAAAACAGACTCAGAGTGCTTGCAATTGCTGAACGGAGAGCCTATTAAATATAGACAAATACTATACTTACTATGGCCTACTTGGTATATTATAATAATACTTGGTTAATAACAAAGATAAAAAATAAATATTAGAAAATAGTGGAGATTATAAAAAATATTGTCAAGATTGTGACTCTGAGTATATAGGTCAATCAGGTAGATCTATCAAAGTTACAATTAAAGAACATATAAATGACTGGAAATATGCTTATACGAGGGGGGGACATAAAAAAAACGGGAATATGGTAATAACTCCTTTATTTTTCAATATTTTTACACCAAATTTTGGTCACCTTCAAAGTAATTACCATTGACTGCAATGCACTTCTCTAATTGTTTCTTCCATTGTTCAAAACATTGTTGATATTCACTTAATGGAATGTTCTTTAGTCCATCAAGCAATTTTTGGTTAACCACTCCCACAGTCTCAAAATGCTTACCTTTTATATCCCTTTTGAGTTGGGGAAACAAAAATGTCGCAGGGAGCGAGATCCGGTGAATAGTCGGCGCTACCTTTGATCGTCTGTGAGAAGGCGTGGAACAAGTTTGGCTGCAATTCTTCTCATGCACAAATCCTTTGGATTGAACTCCAAGTCAACCCAGACATCGCAACTAATTGATCAATGGTTCGACGACGGTCTTCACAAACCAGAGTGTTGATTTTCTCAACGTTGTCGTCAGTTCTTGACGTTGAAGGGCGCCCAGAACGAGGCTGGTCTTCAGTTGACATTTCTCCATTTTTAAAACGCTGAAACCACTCGTAGACACGTGTTTTACTTAAAGTAGCTTCTCCAGAAGCTGTTTTAAGCATTACAAGAGTTTCCGTGGGCATTTTCCCCAACAGGAAACAAAATTTCACAGCCACACGTTGCTCCTGGCAGTCAGCCATTTTACGTTTTCGCCGAAACGGAAAAAGGTCTTTTACAAAAATAGTTCTCACGGACAAACTGATCCACCTACAGCAAACAAATGTCGCACACCGACGTGTGGCAATGTGACTCGAGACTTCCTCTCCTCCGGCCATGCCCACCCCCTCTCCTCACCAGCCCGATGCCTGTTATTTTTGGGTTCCTCCGTATAGAAACTTTAACTTTGCTAACTAACTTTTGGACTTAGGTCATACTTTTGATCCTAAACTGAATGTTAAACTCTTACATATTGAAAACAAAAGTAATAGATCAAATAATTTAGAATCTTTAGAAATTAATAGATCAATTTTACTTAGGCCTACTTTTAACTTAAATGAGCAAATTGTATTAAACTTTTCACCCCTTCTAAAACCGATCCTTAACATAGTTCATTAACCCACCTCTATCTGCTACATTTCCCTAAACCCACCTTTTGTTTTCATTCTCTTTATTGTACTTCAGTTTCCTGTTCCTTATGTATGTATAAATAGTTGTCAAAATTGGTTAGTTATCAGTTGCCCGAAAGTGCAGCAAGGCAATACAATTGTAGTTCATTTATGTTATTAAATTTTAGAAACTTTAACTTTAGTGCTTTATTTAATCCTATAATTAACTAAAATGCTAGGGTTACATTTGTACTTCTGTACCCTTCCTTGCAATATTTGTATTCAATTGTTATTTTCAATGATGTCTTATTTAAATGTAAGTGAAATTTGTGATGAATTGGGTGTTTACATGACCAATGAACTAGATAGATTGGACATAAGTGATGATGATGATGATGATGATAATGCGCGGAGTATAATGTTAATAGTGAAGTGGGCAATACGGATGATGACCTGGACTTTGCGCTCAGTAACAAATCTATATCAGAAAATGAATAATTATGGTTCTTTCAATGAATATGTAAACCATAGTAAGGAAATGGAGAGTGAAAGAAGCTTATAAAAAGAAGATGATGAAATGACAGATGAACAAGAATGGGAACTGTTTAAAGGTAAACAACAAATATTTACTTCTTCTGGTGATTCTAAATTTAGATTCAATTTACCTTACTGCACAACTTATCGATTATTACAACAAATATTTGACAGGTGGTATTTTAAGACTAATGGTTGATGAAACCAATCATAATGCTGCTTAGGTGATTTCTAGTTTGTGATTAAATCGTAGTAGTAGACGTCGCAAATGGCAGCCTACATACCTGGAGGAAATACAAAAATTTGATGTTATTCTTTTGTGGATGGGACTTGTTCAAATGCCAAGAATCACTGATTACAGGTCAAAAATTAACTATAAGAATTATGTAGTAATATGATGGTATTTTTTTTTGTGGATGGAACTTGTTTAAATACCAAGAATCACTGATAACAGGTCAAATAAAATTAATAATAAGAATTATGTAGTAATTTGATGGTATTCTTTTGTGGATGGGACTTATTCAAATGCCAAGAATCACTGATTACAGGTAAAATAAAATTAACTATAACAATTATGTTGTCAGTAAAGTAATGAGTATAAACCGTTTTAGTTATTATTATAATTCTGGCACTTTAACGTTAAAAAGATGGAACAACATGGATTTATCTTGCCTCAAATAAATAAGCTAAATGATATGTTTCATTTGCATAAAACACTTGATGAAGAGGTCTTAATAGACAAAAGCATGATCCCATTTAGAAGAAGGCTTATTTTTAGACAATAACTTTCCAACAAAACCCAAACATCTAGCATTAAATTTGTTTAAATCTCTGATGCAACTGTTTATACTTACGGTGTAAAAGTTTATATGGGGAAAGGACCGGAATAATGTATGGCTTGTCATTGGCAACATCTGTTGTGATGGATAACTATTTGAATAAAGTTCATGTTTTATAAGATTACACGTTTGTCCAGTTGGCAAACATAATCTTGTCATAGAACACTCATTTTGTCGGTACTGTCATGAAAAAAGGCTTTCCTCATGGCAAATATCTTCCATCTACTCCTAGTTTCAAGCTAAGAAAAGGCAAAATGAACAGTCCATTAAACTCAAATGGTAATGTATTTACAACCTGTGTTGACAAGGAAGAGGTAACACTGATCTCTACAAAGCATACAGCTGATTTTGTTGACACTTTCAAAACAAAACAAAATTTTTAACCTCTAGTAGTAGTAGATTATAGTAAGGCAAAAATGGAGATTGACGTATCTGACCAGAAATCATCTTATAGCACAACTGTTTGAAAGATTATGAGGTGGTATCACAAGGAAGCTGAAAAGCTTCTCTTAGGGACAGAAATTGTGAATTCATGGTTAGCTAATAGGGATACTGTCAGCCACACAGCCACGAAATCAAAACCTACCCATCACTACTTTTTAAAGAAAAAGTAACCTTCAAATTATGGGATTACAAGACATTATCGAACCCGTGAAGGCCACTGGTCATCATTACTTGTCAGAGTCTACAATTTTCACTGGAGAAGGGAAGAACCTAAATTTATTGTATTCATATAACATTACATATAATCTCTTTTTAATTATTTTATTAAAAGAAGTTATATATGTTCACACATACACTGCTGACACTAACAGTTATAACAGACATAGCAGAGAGAAGTTTTTCCAAGTTAAAATTAATTAAGTCCCATTTACAATGTAGGATACAATTTAAATTTACCAAGATTGAAAGCTGACCATGAAAATACATGGAAAATTGATTAGTGTAGAAGAGTTTCTAGGTAATAAAATAAATATTAAGAACATATTAATTCCCATATTGGTCACTGTGATGGCCACTGGTCATCATTACTTGTCAGAGTCTACGATTTTCACTGCAGAAGGGAAGAACTGGAGAAGAGTCAGAAAAAATTGCAAAATATGTTATACAAAATTTGTTGAAGCGGTAGGTCGTCAGAAAGTCAAAAACCTAAATAAAATTATAAGTTATTGTGAACTTTTCCTAAATTAACCATACATATGTAAAGACTACTTAAAAACACACATAACTAAATATGAGTAGTTTTGTATAGATTGTTATTTTATATTTGATCTCCATTGCTAAATTTGTATTTTATAACATTACCTTTCTCGTTATATTTCAATGTTTCAATAATTTGTAGTAAATTGTTTGTCAACTTTGCCCAAACATGCATAAGCAGTTAAATATTGTTAGATTTTTATAAATCAATGTTATGCTAATAAGCCTAAATATGTATTTTTGTTACTTTTTCGATTACATTAAAATCATCCAATAAAAATATATTTGTAGAATATTTAAAATTATTTGTTATAAATGGTCTGTGAACTTTGCCCAAACAAATTACACATATGCACAGACTGCTTCAGAAACACTCATAAGTAGCTGAATAATGTTGAGTTCGATTGTTTTTGTTCATATAAAATACAACAACTCTGCTGACCTTATCAGGGCCCGGTTGCTTACTACACAATTAGACGTTAATACAGATGATGTTAATAAGGTGTAAATCTCCTTATTGACCCAGTTATGCAGAGTTACAACGTGTTATGTTTTACTCAAGTGTAAGGCTACAGTTCTAATTCACAATATCATTACCAGAATGCAGTAGCAACTAGAGACTTGAAAAGGTAAATAGGTTACATCCAGTCTCACCGACCTATTTGGGTCAATAAGTCATTCTTAAATTACCTCAGACGCCAACCCAATTGGACCCCATACCAATTAACGTGTTAATCTGACTTTTCCTTTAATAACTTTCATTTTTTTTATAATCTAATATTGATCATGTATATTGACTGTATAGTACAAATTTGTTTGATTATAAGTTATTTAAAAAAATTATCATTGTAATAGATAAATCGTACAATTTTGATTGAATAAAATGTAACCTCTAGGGGCATCTCAATTTTTTTTTAAACTAAAGATGGTCAGAAGTGAAAAATAAATATGTAACAATTTTGGACAGGTAACATTTTTATTATTTGTAAATAAGGCATAAAAATATTATATAATTTCAAAAATATTTTCACGCTCTTTTAAAAAACATAAGGAAATGTCAGACTATGTTATTAAAGTCAACACATACCAGTGTGGTATAAGCGGAGCTCAACAATTCTTAATGGAACAGAAAGGAACACTGATGGTATTTGATATTTTGCTCAATACAGTTTTGCTATATGAGACAAATATCATACATAGAAAACTAAAAGTAAAGGGAACTTATAAAAATAATCTTACGTCTAATTAAGTATTTTGCTTTGACAAAGCCTAGCTCGATGAAAAAGAAAAAAAAAAAAAGAAAAGGGAAGAAAAAACAAAATATTTCAAACAGAAAGTAATGGGAACTTTTTTAAATTATATTTACGTGTAATAAGTTGACAAAGCCTTTCACTACATATCAAAAGTGATTGATATATCTACATTTAAGATAAAAAGTAAAGGGAACTTTTCAAACTAATCTCACGCCTTTTTGGTATAATAGCTTCATAAAGCTTTGTTCAATGTGAAAAAGTGATAAATTTCAGATAGAAAGTAAAAGACACTTTTGAAGTTAATCTTATATCTAATTAGCATCGAGCTTAACAAGCCTTACTCTTAGAGACAAAATGATACAAAAAATTAATGGGAACTTGTGAAGCTAATCTTATGCCTATGAACTTTTGAAGCTAATCTTATGTTTATTTTAAGTAGGAACTCGAAAGAAATACTGGGTATAGGGCTAAATTATGAAACGCTGATTTTTTCTCTCTCTATTTTTTCCCCCCCCCCTTTCTTTCTTTTTTTCAGTACCAAGCAACAAATACCTTACTTTACAAAAACATATAGTTTTTTAGCACCCAGGATATACAATAGAGTAACAATATCTCTTCTGAAAAAATTAGGAGATGGATATTTAAATTAGAAAATTTTTTTATTGAGATTTTAATCATAGTGAGATGGTCATTAGTGAGGAATGATTATGTGTCTGATATGAGTGGGTTTTATGAATGTGTATATAGTGTATAGGTATGTAAAGGGCTTTATTTATGACGGTATGACGTATAAAATAAAATAAAGTATCCCAAAAAAATTCATTCCATTGACAACTGCCATCAAGACAATACCAATGTCTTCTAGTGAATGTGAAGGAGGGTTTTCCCAAATGAATCTAATCATTACTGATGGTAGAGTGTCTCTGTTAACAAAAACTCTGTGTAGAGTGTCTCTTCACTACTTTTTCTGAAGTTGAATGGCCCACCACCTTCAAAGTTCATGGAATCTTGGCTGCTTCGGGGACAACACTCTGCTCTTGATACCAACAGCAAGGAAAGACAGAGGGGAGAGACATACAATAAAAACCTTTACTTTGGAAAATTATTTAACAACATTTAAAATTAATTCATCATTAAAAAAATTAATTAAATAAAAACCACTGCATATGGACAAATTTTCGGGTGAATTTTAAGACATTAAACATGTCTAAAACATCATTTTAAGACTTTTATTTTTCAAAATTAAAAATCCATTACTTCCAGACCCCCCTTAGGCGTACCAGAACCTATATTTTTACAAAAAACAGCACTGGGTATGTATAATATATTTATGCTTGTGTGTGTGTGTGTGTGTGTGTGTGTGTATGGTTGTGTGTGTGTGTGTGTGTGTGTGTGTGTGTGTGTGATATGTCAAAGGTAGTTTTTTAAGAATATAATTTGAATATAAAGTATTATTTTTTACCCTTTTTCATTTTTTTTTTTTTTGGTATGTACTCTATGGAGCTGTTACCTTTGTTGTGTATATTATTTGTTCATTTAAGTAAAATTTGTTTCCTTTATAATAAGTGTCAAGTAAGAGTGTGTCCCACACAGACAGGCAATGCCTTGGAGGTATTGAACATAAAAAAATAATTAATTTAGAGAAAAATTTCTGCATAGTAATAACTAAACTAGTTAAAAAACAAAAAAAAACAAACAAAAGTGTTTGATAAATTACAGCAATGAACAACACAGCCAAATTAACCATACTCATGGTTATTAAATGTTGAGCTTGACTTATGAGAAAAATTATACAGTATAACAAACACAAAGAACACAATTCTCATAAAAAATACGCCTAAGTATCAGACGCATTTCAACGACAAGGTCCTCTTCAGTGATACACCAGCTACACCAACCAAACCACAACTACTGATAGTTAATTAAAAAAAAAAAAAACAAAAAAAAACAACTTTCTGGTCTCAAGAACTTAGTAGGCCTAATCAAAAGGAACTTGGAGACAGAACAAGAGATAACGAAAAGAGAAGCATGGAACTTCTTCCTTACCAAATTAAACTACTGAACATATATTAGCAAAGCTCATAAGATAATAAACATTCTTAACAATAAAAACTCAACCCTTCCAATAATGATAAATAATAAAGAAATTACAGACCCACAGAAAATAACTAATTTTTTAATAGTCACTTTATGACTAACTCCATACCATTCCGGTTAAAAAGCAACCAAGGCCAGACAGAATATTTTCAGAATTCATTAAGAACCTCAAACAAGAAACATTGAAAATCCTATTTAACATCTAATCTACAATAAATTCAGAAGTACCAACACAAACTTACCTTCTGACGGGATAAAGGCAATAATTAAATCTGGAAAACCTAAAGATCAACTATCATCACATCGAATGATAGCACTCGCATCCATTCTAGAGAAAATTCAAGAACATATACATTAAACTGTTATCTTGAATTAAAATGTCTCCTAGCAGAAAAGCAAGTTTCACATCATTCTGTGTCAGACACAAAAGATCCAATATCATTCCAAACAATGAGACTCACAAAGGCAGTCCAGAAATCTTTTAACCAGAAGGAAAGTGTTCTAGCTGCATTTGTAAATTTTAAAGACAAGTTATAAATTGTAGATAAAAAGTAATGGGAACTTTAAAAATCCTATGTGTAATTAAGTACAGTACCTAATTTAACAAAACCTATGATACCTATGATACTGTATGGAGAAATAAACTTTTCAAAAACTAAACCAGGTGAAGGTTAATGGCAATGAGCTAAAATGGTATCTGAAATTCCTTTCTCAAAGATGGATGAAAATAAGTTACAGAAACAAAAACAGAGGATATAAACAGGCAAAATTAGGACTCTCCCAAGGAGCTGTCTCTAGTACAACACTTTTGAACATTTATATCAACGACCTCCCACAATAATTAATCAAGACTATAAAGGGAACCAATATTAGTAAGTATGTTTGCCAATGATGAGGCAAAAAAGACACTCAATCATCAACAGTTAGTAAAAAATAAGATTAATTTGGCATTGGAGACTCTACGAAATTGGCACAAAACAACAACATCTAAATAAAGATAGCAAAACTGTGTATCAGGTCTTCTTAAAACACCAGAACCCTTCATTCAGCCTTCATCATAACATTCTAGAGTTACCAAAAAGTAAAAGCACTTTGTCATCACCACGAACAACAAACTTAGTTGGAAAAATAACATACCACACAAATAAAGAAGAAAGTCAACAGTAGGATGAAGTTACTTAAAGGGCTAGCAGGAGTCACTTGAGGAAGCACTCAAGATACACTTGACACAACATGTAATTCATACATCAAACCAGTCATAACATACAGAAGTGAAGTGTTAGTTAATTACTGTCAACAAAGCAAGTCTTGAAGAACTAGAAAGAGTGCTTTAAGAATTATCTGTGAGCAGTAAATACTATACCAACTGTGCCATGTAGCTTTACACACATAACCTACCCATAGAAGAAGAAATAAAAATACAAGCAGTAAGTACACATCTGGGTCTGCAAAGATTACTTCATACATCAAGGGGAAAAAGTTCAGCCAAAACCAATATACTAAATTCCCCAAAAAGATCCTCTCTCCTTAATATCAAAATATCTTAAAGAAAATCAAATATCTCTCACAGTCAAACCATAAGCCTTACCAATCATTCCAATTAATTTTTCACAGATCATCACCAAACCTTTCATTACTAGAAGTAAATAAAAAAGACTTCATCTCAACGAAAAGATACCCTTTAGATCAGTGGCTGAGAATATACACAGATGGATAGCAAGATGGAAAAAGCAACACAGGAGCGAGGATCCACTCTTCTTGCTTCTCACAATATATTCCAATGGGCCAAAACAGAACAAACTTTGAAGGTACCAAACTCCATCAAGCCATAAATATACCAAATGTAATGACAGCAAAACATATACTCAAAAGAATAATGAGAAAACGGTGTAAAAAAATCACGAAGAACAAAAAAACTGACTTGACCTCACTTATGTATATTACGTCCCATTTTGTAACTTACGCAACTTAAACACTACTAATTGTGACGTTGATTTCAATACTTTAATATTCCTATTTTCTAATAAACTACGTAATGTATTTTCTGACTTTAAAAGTGTCTTACGAAATTTAAAATGATCTAATTGTTTTAAAATAAGGTAGTCACAACACATACACTAACGTCACTGCCATAGTCATACATATTAACATTGGCTTTTAGTAATCATACTTTAAACTAACAGATGTATTCTCTTGTTTTCTATGTGTTATTCAACAGTGAATAAATGCATTTTGGGACTTGAAATGTTTATTGTGCCACATAATATGATCTGATCCTTTGAATAGAAGAAGGTAAATACTTTTTCATAATTTTTTATACAAAAATCGAAGGACGATCTACAACCAATATTTACCGAATTTGGAATGTACACATTTTGAATAAATCTTTTAAATCCAGTTATACTATTACAAACTATATTAATTACACCTAACATATTCTTTGAGTCTAGCACATTCTTTCATAACCTATCTAGTTTTAATTGGTAATCAAGTCTATAATTAGAAATTGAGAATTTTTAAAATTTCTATTAAATACCTGAATTGTGCACTTGGAATATGTTTCCTCAGAAATTTAAAGAGAGATTCCTTTACGATTTCTTCTTTATCTCCTTTATTCATTCTGTAATACAAAGTTAGAATCAGGAGCTAAATTTAAGGAGAGGCTCTTTAATCTATTAACTGCTAGTAAGTCACAAAGTTATGATTATATTACATTTAAATCAAAATAGATATCACAGTTAATGTATCAGAAATAAACATTTGTAAAAAGTAACACTGAACAAACCTTTTAATGGCTAAAATTCGTCTAACAAATCAAATAATCAATACACACAGATTTGTTTATGTAGGCCTAAATGCTGAAAGATCAAATGTTAGTGTTCGTTGTGTGGTTTCGAAAATTGTGTTATTAGCTAATCGATGTACGAGGTACAAATTCAAAGAGATAAATGAGAGCAAGGTCCTAAAATAATATCCCTAAACGATGATTCGTAAAGTAATAACTGAGCTACAAGAACTTGAGATACAAGTCGGTTTAGCTACAAGATTTAAATCATTACATTGTGTAAAAGCGACATGTGTAAAAGTGTTTTCATAGTCTTTTCGAATCTGGCAATTTGCTATCATGTTTTATATCGTGATGAAATACTAACATTACTAACACTGTAAATTTGTATGATGATATATTGAGAACAGATAATTTAATAACAGTGTTAATGTATTATTAATCTTGTATTATTCTGTTGGTATACATTTTTAAGTTATTTATTTTTAGTGACCAAAAATTAAGTTGAAATCATGCCTGTTGAAATTATATGCTTCGGCACATTCATGAGCACTTGCATTGGAAAATTGGATCCGTTTTGGTATACCGTTTTTAACCGAAGAAAATATATGAATCTATTATTTATACAATTAGAAAACATTGTATTAAAATTATTGTAACTAATCTGGCAACACTGTTGGTTCCATGGTTACGAATAGTATACATTTCAAGGAAAGTGAAAGTTGAAAATTGAATTGGTTTATTTTACAGCTGGGCACTAGTTTCATGCGTCAAGAGTAGAGTTTAGAGAATGAGGTATAAGTACATTTATAAGTAATAGAAATGTTATTCTATGTGATTGTTTGGATATTTTTATATGGTAAGGATGGCATTATTTAAGTATATAGCATTACTTATCTTTATATAGTAAACAAAATTTTTTAACACCTTTAGCTAATAGTTGTAACTTTTCCATACTTGTTTTCGTTGCATTTCACTTTTTATGTTTCGAAATTCATTATTTCTAGCGAAAAACAGCGATCTAAAATGACTATTTTATAGCAATTTGAGGTTATTTCGACAACTGTTTCCTAAATTTTAAGTAAAATCTATGGATGTTTTTGCGTTTTGTCCATCCGCGAAAATAGATCTGTTTTAAGAATTGCCAAACTAGGTGTTATAAACTTCAGTAAAACCAGGCAGATCTAGTTAAAGAACTACAGGTTCTTTTACTAGGTCTGGGTTTCAAAGACCTAGTCGTTATGAATCTTAAATCATAGAAGATAGTAATATCAACCTGTAGAACCTAATGAAGTGGGCATGTGCCCCAAGAGTGATTTCAAAATGGCTATTAAATTAAAAATGTTAAAAATTGCTCAATTTTAATGATTGTTAAGTAAATAATGAATTGTAAAAGATAAAAAGCCACTTGCTTTGGAAAGGAGTATTGAATTGATGGGAAAAAAGGCTATTTGGAAGACGAATTACCAAGATTTTTGCACTAAAATCGCTTGGACAATATCAATACATATTTACCCTTATTTGGTATTATCCTATTTAAAAAAAGTTTAAATATTAACTTAAACTATATTTTAAAAAATATTTTTTAAAAACTTTAAAAAAAGTTTATCCTATTTTAGACAAATTTTGCCTAGTTTTTTAGGTAAATATTTATTGTACGTTATCATCAGATTTTATTATTAAAAATGATTTAATTGTTAACTATTTACCTAGTATTCAAACATTCAGTTCATATTTTTTGTCGTATGACATGCTTCAAATCACAAAATACATATCTTCACTGGCAAATTAGACATTGAAAACAAAGAAATCTAGGTTAGGGCATGTTAATTATTTACCTTATTTCCAAACAGCACATTTTTGATTTTGGAAGACACTTTTAAAGTCACAAAATGCATTTCTTTATTAGAAAATAGACATAATAAATTATTAAATCGACTTAACAGTGAGTAGCTTCTAAGTTGTGTAAGTTACACAATGTGAAGGGCAATGGTAATGATGTAGGTGAGGTCTGGCCAGGTGGCTATATATATATATATATTGACCTAATCGATGTCTTGCCCAGTGGCTATATATAATCACCTAACCAGACGTAATAAAGTAATTAGTTTTGGTAATTGTTTACTGTAACTGCAACCAGTCTTTTTGGCGATTAAAAAAAAATCATGTTCTACATAGTACCTTATAAAAAATAAAAAATAATAAAATAAGTTTTCACCGTGGAGCTAACTTTTTCATGGAAGAAAAATATAATTTCAACTCTTCTAGGTTAAGGTCCGTTAAGTGGATTACACGTTAAAATAGGTATGTACACGATTTTTTTTACCTTACATGGTCAAGTATATATATATATATATATAGCCACCTTACATAACCTACGCGTAAATTTAAAAAAAGAGAAAAATTTTGAGTACGTTCCCAACCCGTTACCCATTGACGTATTAACCGAAAAAACCAGTTTTAGTTACAGTAAACCATTGAAAAGATGTTTCTACCTTACAACATTAATATTAAACTGTAATGCACAAGTATTATATATAGTCACCTGGCAAGACATAATGAAACAATCGATCTTGCTTCCACTAACTTAGTTATTAATATTAATTTATACAGTTATAACCTAAGCTGGATTTTATACTTTATATTTCTTATTTTCTACTAAAATAATGTAGGCCTATTTAATGACTTGAAATGTGTCTTCCGACAAAAAATATGAACTGATTGTTTGAGTTTGAATACAGGATATATTTAATAGTTAACAATTTCATAATTTTATATAATAAAATCTTATGATAACGTACAATAGATATTTACCGTTTTTTTGTATATGGTAATGTTTTATTTTGTATTATTCTAGTAGTATAGTTCTGCCAAAAATATATATACTGTATAGCATTCATTTTAAAGTTCCCTGACCTTGCAGCAAAATTTATTATTTCATACCAAATACTTGACCTTTTAACTAGTCAATATGATGAAAATTTATACTTTTTAGAGTAGGCCTACATATAACAAACAATCTTGGTGGAATAAATAATTAAGAGTCATATGATTTTGAAAAAAAGTTATGAAAGGCAAAGTTTTTCCTAACTAAAACTATCCTAATTCCTAACATATGGCAGATGAATACTACTCTCTTTCGTTAGCATAAATTATGACTTGAAATAATTGCAACTATTATTTACATCAAGTTCACTTACGCTAAGTTAGATTAAGTTTCGAAAAATTAAAAATTGTTTTGTGCTTTTTTTTTATTGTGATATTTATTACATTGTTTGAGAATTTGGAGAGAAAAATTATTAAAATGGATTGTTTATAATTACCTTTTGAAAAGGTAAATCTGACATATCCTTGTTCTCTTGGTTGTTCAATAATTTTTTCCAAGATGTGAAAAAATGTTATAGCCTAAATGAATAAATATGAAATAAGAAAAAAGTGCAAAACCATTTAAAAAAATATATTGTTGCATACCAGTTTAACTTAACTTGATCCAAGATAACATTCACAATGATTTCAAGGCATAACTAAGGCATCAGAACAAATAACGCTATAACAGAAATGCACAATGAAATCCACCATAACAACAAAACAAAAATAATGCCTCGGTAGATTACAGTAATTACATAGTAAAATGATTTAATTTGATTTGATTTTTTTGTACAAAGTATAAAAAATGCAGAAATAAATATACATGAAAAAGACGAAACTATTTTTCATAACATTGTGTAATATTATTTTCCATTATGACATTAAAGAAAGTTTTTTGTAAATATTTTACATTACAGTGAGACTGCGTTAATCCGAACCCTGTGCTAGTCCGAAAGGCCTATGTGTATGAAGTTTTTTACATGTTTATTTTCTTACTGAATTCAGTAAATTTGATTTTTTCCTTCTTAAAATTATTAAGCCTATAGTATAGTATTTACACAAAATGGTAACATGAACTACAGCAGCCCTAAAATTAAAAGTGTGATGCAGTAAACATTTTTTAATAATATTTTTGTTGTTTTGACACACATATATATATATATATATATATATATATATATATATATATATATATATTAAGCTATAATGTTCTTTTGTAGATGTTCTTATTATATCTGATCTAAGTAATAAATTTGTGTTTTTGCCGTATATTTTTTGTTTATTTTTTATTCTTCTTAATAATCCCAACAATTTGAAAATCCCAACATTTCAAGCGAACATATATTTGGATTATCGCAACCTCACTGTATAATGTTACTATATAAGTAGTTACTTACAAAATTAAAGAAAGCCAAATTAAATACAAAATTGTGACTGAGTATTTGTACTTTGTATATAAGCGATTTTTTAAAATGAAAAGCACCAGATAAGGTTTTCACTATGTTGGTTTGTCAAAATATTTACCAAGTGGTGTAAGAGTGCATGGAAAGTACAATAGCCTAGTCTTAAAGTTGAAAATCTTGTAATTTTGTTTTGGTGCTTGAATTGCAATGTGTTTAATATATCTTATTGATGAAGTCTTTATGAAGGCTTTTTTAATGTATAATATAAAATTATTAACGCCAAATTAAATAGCCTATATGGGAATAAAAGATGAAAGAAGAAACAAAAAGTCAGTCCAGAGGGTGAGCTCCTTAATAGTCCCTGCCTATTAACACAGTCTTGTATTCTGCCTTCTTTCATTAACCCTGTGCAACTCCTCAAGCCTTTGTATTCCACTACCTTCCTTTAACCCTCCGACAGGCGCACCTTTCAGAATCACACGAGCGGACGCGTGCCGACCTCAGGTCGGCATATATAATTTTACCGATAAATTGCTCCAGTACCATTTTAAAAATTTTTAAATGGGCAAAAAAGTAATCTGTACACAATATAAATGTTTCACATGTGTTTTAATTTTAAAAAAGTGAACTTTTTATTAAGTGAACTTGTAAAACAAAAACATAAAAAAATTATTTACAAAAAGTTAAAAAATTATTGTACATAATTACTATCAAAAAAGTATCTGTAGTAATCTCAAGTGCCTTCATTTAAGTCACAAAACTAAAATATAATATAAATGAACAAGATATTACAAAAATAATAATTACAACAAAAACCGTTATTTTGAGGTGACACAATAACAAATTATTGAGGTGACAAAAATAGTGAAAAACTTCATACTTATTAGCTATATCACTCACTCTCTTCTTCCCTGTCATGGCTAGAGGAGCACATATTGCATTTTACAGTTTTTTGACAATGATTTCTGCACAAAAATCTGTTACAATCAGAACATCTAACTGAAGTAGAGTTCCATTTATGTTTGGGACACATGTGGCAAGGTCCTTTCAAATTTACTTGTTGATCAGCGACTTGTTCTTGTGGTTCACGATATTTTATGAGAAGAGCTTGTACATCTTTTGGTAGATACTGTAATTTCGCTCTCTCTTTCAGATGTTCCTCCATCAGCTGAAACGCTAAATTGTTGAGAAAATGGCATCGCCTCTCACATTTTTCTGGATTGTTGAAATGTAATATTAATTGAGAATTAATCCCAGTGATATCAAGCATCCGGAAAAATAAAGTCAAGGGCCATCTTTTTGTGATTCTTCCAGTGGAGTACGCTGCACACATTTGGTCAACTGTGTCGACCCCGCCTTTGATAGAATTATAATCAGAGTTTATCATATATGCTTTCCATTTTCATCATTTATTTCTTCTTTTTCATGAATGGTAGACAAAAGAAGCACACATTCTTTGGGCTTTGTCATAATTGAAGCTAATGTATAATGACATTGGAAAACGTATAAACAAGAGCCAACCTCCCTTCCTTGAACTGCTAAAAACTGTGGTGGAATCTCAGTTTTTTTTTTTTTTAGGTTTCCGAGTAGTGAGACCATTTTCTAACAGATGTTCAGCTAAAGGGTAGCTGGTATAATAGTTGTCCGTGGTGACATTTCTATTAGAGCGTTTTTGTTTATCAACAAGCCTTTTCACAATATCAAAAGGTTTATTAGAAGTGACCAATGGACCTGGAAACTGGGTCCCGCAATAAACCTCAAACTTCCAGGTGTAAAAGGTTTTGCTATCGCAAATAGCGTATAGTTTGATGCCATATTTGGCAGGCTTGTTTGGAAGTTATTGGACAAAATTACATCGGCCACGAAAGGAAAATAGCATCTCATCAATTGTTGTAAATTCCCCCATGCTATAATTGTTTTCACAATTATTTAAAAAAATTGACAATATTTTTCTTATGGGCGCTTATTTGTCTGATCGTTCCCTTTGTACCCTGGTAGAATGGTCATCAAACCTAATTGAACGAAGCAAAAACAGAAAATGCTTATAGCTAAAAAGAGATCTTAGAATCAACATGCCACTGCCATCTTTTTTCCATAGTTCTAGGCAGTTGGCATGCACTCCCTTTTTTACGCCAATAAGATACAACACTCCAAATAGAGCAAACAATTCATTTTTTGAAGTATTCAAGCAGTCCATTTTTCTTGAATAATTCACCTGGTCTTTTTTTTGGCTATATATAAATTTGTACATTCCACTATTTCATCTATTATTTCAGGGGTCATAAATTTTAGAAAAGTTTCCAATTCACTTGGGGTTCCTCTGCAATTTGCTTTGGGACCAGGGAGAATTTTAACTATATTTTTTGCTTGGGTTTTCACAGTAAACTAAACAGGTTTGCTGCTCCAAAACGTTTCCAAATTTTTACCAATATAAAATAAAGTGCCCTCACCATCAGCTTCAATATCCATTTCTTCCCCTGCCTCATCATCTGCAGATTGCTCAGAAGTGCTGTCAAAATCATTGTTTTCTATTTGTTCATCCTCATTATCAGTATCGGACTCATCTTCAGCAATCTCACCAAATTCATCACAATCTTCTAACAAACATCTTAATTTGTCCGAATTTTGCCTTTTTCGAGCCCTAGAATAAAAAACAAATTCAGAGTGAGGCAAAAAAAATTAAAAATATTGGTAAAAAAATTGTTGTAAATTTAAAAAATGATTAATAATAATTTAATTATTAATTAATAACAATTAATAAATGATTAATAAACTAATACTTGAAAAAATTCAATTAAATAAAAAAAAAAACGAGTAAAATTTACTTACATAAGCAGGCGCGTGCCGGCAGAGAGGAAGTGTACGGGTTCAAAGTCAGTTTGCAAAGAACAATAGAAAGCAAATAACGAATGAGTCAGCAAACCATCTTGGATACATAGTGGAAGGAGAATGAATACTAAGCCTCAATAGATCCATACAACTGCTGCTATCTGTTGGACAACTCAGAAACTACATTTGCCGACCACAGGTCGGCAGCGCGCCTACCGGAGGGTTAAAATAATATCTAATGAGCTACAGTAACAAAAGATTTCATTACATTGACAAGCAATTCCGTCACACATTTTCCTTCATTAAATTTGTCTGTGTTCCTACCTTCACAGGTAAAAAAAAAAGATTCACGAAACAAATTTCTCTGTCTGTTTTAGCGGTGGCTGGAGAACAATATAGAGGTAAACCCTTAGGTAAACTTAATTCATATCATCATCAAGTCTCTGGAGATGTTTATGCTGTGGATGAGTATATCTTACTCCTAACTGATTTCAACTATGATGGAAATGGACCTGATACCTTCTTTTGGGCAGGAGCAAGTAATAGGCCTGGGCCACAAGGTTTTATTGTCCCTGACGAATATGGGATGTAAGTTCATTAATTTAAACAAATTCATAATGTGTTAAGGTTATTTAAAAAAAAATTAGGCTCAACAGTTTTCATATTTTTACAAGTTTACCAGATAATGTAATACATTATGATTCATAAAACAAAAGGGAGTTCGCAGCTATTAGTGAAATGTTGTGAGTGCTTTCATATCTTTACTGGGATTTGTCAATATCTGCTGCAGAGAGCCATTTCTATTGGATATTAAAAAAAAAGTATTATATTTGCAACATTTAATAACCCATTTATGAAGTATTCATTAGTAAATTTTAAATATTGACATGAATTATTTTTTATCCAAATGTATCACCTGTTTGGAGTCAAATTTCGTGAATAAATTGTAAAATTCATTAAGTAGATTGAATTTTCTTTAAGGGGGTGGAAATTTATGCATGATGGAAAATATGTGCTGACTACAAACAGAGTTTGTCACATGTTTAATCTCTCACATCAGTGATTTAAAAAACTATCACTTACATAACTGGATCTATATATACATTAAACACCCCTGCTACCTTAACCCTTTTTTTGGGGGTGGGGGGAGGATAGCGACATGTACATTAGCTGATTGTTCTTTGTGCTAATCTTTTTGATTTGTCTTATCACATTTAGATCAAAATTTTGAGTTACAACATTTAATTTTGTGTGCTTAATTAGGAGCTCAAAAAATACATAGCTACCAATTTTGAACAAAATATGTTTGCCTGTTACTTAGGGATCAGTGGAGCATATAGACATTAAAATATTTATTAGTAAAAATACATTTTTTTCATTCAGAAGAACCTGCAAAGATATTATATTCATGAAAATCTGAACAATATTCCCCCTCACTATATTATTTTTTATCTTTATTTATATGGAATATAATTATAATAAATTAGTATGGAAAGTTTGAATTTCTTTATTACTTGCATATAAATTGTGTCTTTATTAACTAAGTTTAAAATAGAAGAATGTTGTTAGGATTCTGTTATCTAGTAGATAACTCACACAAAACTTTGTCCAGGTATATATTATTAGATTTTTTAAAGATTTTTGAAACAAATTGAATAAAAGAGATATATAGTTTTATAAATGCTTAGTATTACTTTTTTTTCCGATTCAGTCTTCTATGGACTACATTACAAAACTCAGTTTTCTCTAGCACCAGTATATCTTTTCCTCTTACTCCTTCGCTGTCGTTCTTCCTCAACTATTTTCATTTCCTTTTTCTTAGTTTTTTCGTTCACCAGATCTTTACCTCTGCTATATTCTTTTTACACCAGTCTCTATTATCAATTCTAGTTCTGAAATTCCTGCTATTTCCAAGTCTTTGCATACTTCTCTAATATACAGTATCTGAGCCTTTTTATTTTCTGGTACAGTAGGAGTTTCTTTGGTATTCATTCCCTGTCCATTCACATTAGATGTTCATAGAAAGTCAGTCTCCACTTGGCCATTGTTGTTAATATTTTTTCAAATTTCTCGTAGAGTTCCTGATTTTTCTGAATTGATATATTTGACATTATAATTCAAACTCCATTTACATTCTGAATTGAACTCCATTGACATTTTCTTATGTCCAAAGAATAAAGGTATGCAGGAGTTTTTGTTCTTTCTTTTCTAGTTTTCTTACCCCTATTATCGATATTGTTTTTATTGCATACAGAAAATCCAGTTGTACTACTATCCTGTAGTGTCTATATTTTTCCTGCTATAGTAGTGTTTTTGTTCTGTAATTTTTTGACACAGTCTGAACACTGTTTTCATTTTCTGCCCCTTCTTATTATTATGGTAAGTTTTTCATTGTTCTTTGACATGATGATTTCCTCTAAAGATTACATTTTTTCTACTCTTATTATTTAGTTATATTTTTGTATACTATATATTTTGTTTAAACAATCCAAACTTTGTAATGTGACTGTTCTAAAAATATTTGCTTCTAAAAATTTGTATGATAATGAACTATAACTAGAAAAATGTTGTTTTAGGACTAATGTTTTGGACCGTTACTTCAATAAAGATTTTACACTCACATTGCCAGACAATAAAAAAATAGTTGAAATTAAGTGGTTTGCTATTTATGATCTTCAAACACAGGTACGCTTTAGTAAATAATGCATTATTCTACATTTAAAAAGAATCACTGCAATTTTAGTATCATACTGAAGTATTTATGTACAGTAGAACCCCTCTAATCCGCCCTCGGGTGGTCCGTTACTCCGGTTAATCCAACCGTGCTCGAGCTCGCGATATTGTGCCGACTTGTTGATGACTCACGGCCCGTCTGGCGCCATTCTTTCCGGTTTGTTATCGCTTTCCCACTTCAGTGCTGTGTCATCTCTCGTGAAAAATTAAACACTACAAAGCTTTTTTACAGATTCCCCTCTGTCAAGTCTTTTGACACATTTAACCGCGTCTGAAACGAAACCAACACATGCTTCCGTATTCCGGTTTTCGTAACTCACTCATTTTTATTTATTGTATATACTGTACGTAGATCATAACCAGTCAAAGACAAGAAGAAAACTGAAAAGAAATGTTATATTTTCCATAATGTATACTAAATTGATTCGTGGAAAAAAAGCGGCCCACCAAACGTTTTTGCCTTTGTATGTCTGCTATACCGACGGGTGCCAATGCCGCGGTGATTTTATGCCGCCGACAATGGGATACCGCTATCGACAAAGTTGTTTGACTCACCGCGGAGTTTTTACGCCGCCGACAATGGGATACCGTTATCGACAAAGTCGTTTGACTCGCCGCCGCTTTGGTGTTTCAATTACAATTTATTTTCGGAAACTCTCATCCAACCAGTACACTACGATATAGGCCGGTTAACAGAAGTTCTACTGTACTTGCAAAGTTTATATATAGACTTTTAAAAGTTTATATATCACTTATTTTACTTTAAAAAAATCTGTTTATATAATATGTAATAAATATTGACTTTTTTCGGATAATCCGACCTTTTTTGCGTTCCGACCATGCCCCCAGTCCCGAAGGTGACGGATTAGAGGGGTTCTACTGTATGTTCTGAATGCCAAGTGAACAATATGTATGGAATTGCTTACATAAAATTGAGTTTTGAACAGAAATAAAAATACAACACATTTCTAATATGAAGATGTAAGAGGTTCAGAATTAAAACAAAAAGTCATTTGAAGATCCTATTTTTACAACCACGACCTTAACATCAGTATGTGCAGCCTGTCAAGTTGCAGAAAAATCTGTCATTCCAGAGTTACTTTTGTTTTAAGAGAAATCAGACATGCCTTTCACCATTACCTGACAAATAAAATAAATGTTTAGATACTGAGTGTTGAGACAGAAATAGTAGTTTTTTAATACATTCATGAGTTATTAAAAACTCAATAAAAATATGAGTGAAAAATGGAGAATAAAAAAAAAAAAATGAATAAAATAAAATTAAGGAATGTTAGTCCCTTCAGCTCATGAATCCCAATTATTATGTCCTTTCGATTTAATTAGGAATAATGACAATTTTAGATCTTTAGCTCATAAATATTTAGCCTATTTCTGTAAAATTCTTGTTTAAAGAATGAAAATTGTTGCTATTCATGCAGTTATGAATATCAATAATTTTATTCTTTTTAAATAAAGAAAACTGGCACTTGTTATATTATAAATACAGATAGTTTAAATTTGTTATCACTTGTAGTGATCAGAATACCATAAATTTCCTTCCTCCTTAGCCTGTGAATTTTTCATCTTCTTCAGTTTTACCCTGGACAAATTTGACTTCTTGTACAACAGCTCACCACTTTGATCTATCAACTGCTTTACTCATCCACATCTTTCCTTCCATCATAACAAGGCCTGCAATTCATATTTTCTAGCCATTTCTTATTTTTCTTCACTGGTGCCACAATCCTAGTTGAGTTTTGACTTCTTTTACAACAGCTCTCCACTTTGATCTATTAGCTGCGTTACTCTTTCACATTATTTCTCCCATCATGACAAAGTCTTCATTCATATTGTCTAACCATCTCTGCTTCTTCTTCACTGGCATTACATCCTAAAGTAGGTTTTGGCCCCCTGTAAAACATTTCTCTACTTTGTTCTTATAACTGCTTTACTCTTCCACTTCCTCCCATCATGACAAGATCTGCAGTCACATAGTTTTATTATTTCTCTTCACTGACACAACAACCCTGTGTGAGTTATCACCTCTTGTAAAACAGTTCTCCAATTTGATATGTCAGTCTACATTTCTTCCAACTTCCTACTACCATCATGACAAGGTCTGCATTCACATTGTCTAGCATCTCTTCTTATTTTCAGTGGCACTATATCTCTGGGTAGGTTTTGGTCTCCTGTAAAACATTTCTCTATTTTGATCATTTCGATCTGTCAGTTGACTTATTCTATCCACCTTCCTACTACCATCACTAATGCATTCACATTGTCTAGCCATTTCTTCTTCTTCAGTGGTACTACATCCCTAGGTAGGTTTTTGTCTCCTGTAAAAACAAAGACTGCATTTATATTATGTAGCCAATTCTTCTATCCCTGTGTAGGTTTTAATCTCTTATGCCTAATCTCTCCACTTTGATTTGCCAGGTGTCTTTCTCTTCCATCATGACTGGGCGTGCTAGACAATGATCTAGCATACAGATTTATTCACTGGCATCATAATGCTGGGTAGGCGTTGGACTCTTTAATAACAGCTGTTCACCTCAGTTTGTCAGATGCCTTATTCTTCCATCCTCTTACTCAAATCTCGATGATATATACAGTCACACTGACTAGCCACCTCTTTTCTTCTTGACTGACAGTACAACCCTGGGTGGGTGTAAGTCTCTTGTACAACAGCTCTCCGTTTATCTCCATGTGTTTTACTCTTTCAAACTCATACTCCAACCACGAGGAGGTCTGCAGCTATAGTGTTTAACCAACTCTTCTCTTCTTTTACTTTTTTTTAAAGGAGGGAAGTGTTTCTAAGGTTCTATTGGCCCTTGGCACGTCAACTATAAGCTTATTGTGCTCCCCTATGTTCACTGTAAACCGACCCTAGTGTCTCTGATGAGCTCTAGGGTCTTGTGTAGGAGTCTTTATCAAAATTTTTGTTTATTTGCTGAGGTCCAAAGATTTTTCTTCTTCTGAGTCCAGACTCCAGGGTCCCACAATCCAAAAGTATATGTGCTGTATTTTCAGGTTTCTGAGCACAGACACAACAGTTTGGCGTGGTTTAGAGTAGTCCCACCTAGTTTAACCCTCCAACTGGTGATCAACCACTTTTTGCCTAAAAGTGGTCGCTTCATTATTCATGGCTCACTTCACCAACTAAAAACACGTATTTTGCCATTCAACGTTACGCCCACTTAAAATTGTCCCATCGCAATAAATAAAATACCGTTGGAAAGCTAATGTTCCGTAGATGCATAATCATGCAAAAAAAAAAAAAAACCACAAAACGTTATAAATAATATTCCAAAAATTGTAAATTTCAACTCTGCACCTTTTCGTATAACGCGGCTCCATTTTTCTTGATACGATTACATCTCTATTTATCTGTCATTTAAGTCAACTAAAACATTGTTATATAGATCACATGTTTCTCTTTCTAACTGTAGATTACAAATATTTCTGCGTCTAACAGATCCAGAGATATTCCTAGTTGAGCAGAGAACAAACCTGACGACACGAAATTCATTTGGCATTCGATGCGCTTTACGAAAAGACGAAATTCATTTCTCTCTGTTTTTAAAATTATTTTTCTTTACACTATGTTGTAGGGGAAATTCCATTCTATAAGTTGGTACCACTTGATATGAGCAATTGCTTACTAAGAATTTGTTGTTTTGAAGTCCAAACGTAGCAAATTAAGCAAATGTCTGACGTGAACACTATAATATTTGGCATGGCACATATTGGTTTTGGGATTAGATTTTTGTTATTTTGAAGGTTTGTGTATACAAATTGTGTATACAAGTTACAATATATGTGTTTTTATTTCTAAAGTTTGTTTTTGAGTGAATTTCGAGTGTGTATATGGAATAACCTATAAATAAAAATGGTAACTTTAGGCTATATGCATATTTTCTTATATTTAGTGTTTTATATGAGTATACAAGTGAATATGTGTGTTATTCTTTGTAAAGTATATTGTATTAGTAAAATCTAACGCTTTTGTTTTAGGCCTAGCTTTAGAAAGTTACTAATTATGCCTAAAAGGTTGACGTGTCACCCTAACCTTCAAGCGTCAGAATACCAATTTTTGAAAAATCGTCATTTTTATTTAGAAAATGTAACATATTATTTTTTTCCCCTAAATATATTCACAAATATATTAGAAATCTCAAGTAATGGTTGAAAAAATTGCAAAAAATGTATTAGTATGTTTTTGATCAAAATTTCTGTGAAATTTCTGCTCTGTTACTCTTAGATTTTTTGGTATTTGACCAAAAAACTCCAAATTTGATACATCTAACTTTTTTTTTTTCACTACACACCTACATTCTATGCACCTTTCTGGACATAATGACATATAGAAGTTCTGTATAAAATATATTTTACTATTTTTAATGTTTTTTGGAAAAAATAAAGAGAAAATTCAGTTTTTACGTAAAATATTTTTTTACATTTTTAAAATGTAACAAATTTTTTTTTTTCCTAAATATATTCACAAATAATACACAAAAATTGTGTATATCTTAGAAATAGGTAGTAAGCTATTGATTTTGGGTGATACAGATTTTTCTGAAAAAAAAGTTAATATCATTTTTGACATCTAACATACTTACTCCAAAACCGTTTCAAAAAAAATTTTTTATTACATAGATGAATTCTATGTATCTTTCCGAGAAAAATGATATCTTATAAGTTAATTTTGTATACAAATAATATATTTTATTAATTTTTAAACGAACGAAGAATTTTTAAGACATATAAACATGCGCCAGATTCACCAGTTAGAGGGTTAAATGATTTTGGATATGGCCATGTCCGATAACCATGGCAACAACCTGCAACAGAGACTTCTTGTTAACTGAACAATTGCTTTTGTCAGTGCAGGATCTGGCCTTGAAAGAAAGCGTTTTTCCAATCTATGCCCAGGAAATGACTCCTTCGTTTGACATACTCTTCTCTGGTCCATTTTTCACTACACTTCTTACCATTAAACAACTGATCCCACAAGTGAGTTCTGGTCCCACCAGGCAGACAGTGGCTCACTTTTCGGCTAATAAGTCCGCCCTCTCATTTCCTTTGATCCCACAATGCTCAGGTACCCGTTCCAGGCAACCATGTTGGCATTTGTCAAGATACATAGGGAGTGGAGGGAATCACATACCAGTTTTGATGTAATTTCTACGGAGCTGAGAACCTTGTTGCTGCTTGGCTGTCTGACTGTCTTACAATGTCCTTACCTTTAAGGCTTTCTTCTAATCCTCGACATACATATGCTGAGATTGCACAAATCTTAGCTTGAAATACTGTACAATACCTACCTAAACTAACTTCAGAAATTGCCCCAGTAGTTTGACTGTACCCACTGTATGTAGATTATTGATCATGGAATGATTTGTCTGTGTACCAAACCAGTTGTCCTGGACATACCGGTAGCTTGGCATCTTTCCATTATCATGTGTGTTGGAAAGAACTGTAAACGGTCGAGTGAAAATATACTCGTTTTGATGCTGTCATATAGAATTTTGTTAGGAATTAAAGAGAGGGTCAATGCACCATTGTTAGGAATTAAAGATTAGGGCTGATGCACCATTGTTAGGAATTAAAGATTTATTCTTTCCATATAGAACTTCTTTATTTTCTTCTTGTTGGGTTCAAATACAATAATAAAATATCTTGTCAATGTATAAGTTGTCAATACATTATTACACTTAAGTTTGGTCTAGATAATTAATGAGTTATACAACAACTCGCTTGGTGGTTCAAAACAATTTATTATTGATTATCTTTCAAATAACAAATTCTCTTTACATAATTTATTCTGATCTCACTATCATATAACAATTACTTTCTTTACATGATCCTTACTTAATATTCTTAGTCAAATGTTTGACTCGTTAGACATCTGATTATAATTGATAAATGGTTAACTTATTCAACTTTAACATTAAACATAATCTGTTACATTCAGATCTTTAAATCCTCAAACTAGAGCAATTACAATATTTGAGAAATTTAACAACTCTTATGTTTAAAACACATGAATCTGTTCACCTTCTTAATATAGGCTGTGAATTTCTGTCTGAGCTAGTTCAGTCCTTTTTCAACTTCTCTATGGTGACCAACAGCCTTTTCTCATCCTTCAAACGTCTTAGGTTCAACTGTCCTTGTTTATAGGTCACTAGCAGTTTATGTAGAACTTTCACTATCCATATTGTGTTAATAGGCTGCAAGCTATGCAGTTTCAACACTTTTGCCTTCTTTTCCAATGATTGTCATAACTCTGATATAAAAGATTTAACTTGTGCTAACATTTAACTATTTAAAATAATTTCTAAATATATAATAAATATTTGTATCCTAAATCCTAACAATATCTAACTCTGAGTCCTTCAAGACCTTCTTGCCAATATCAGAATGCTCCAGTTCAGTGATGCTCCCAATTCATTACCATGGTTATAAAGCCTATAGGCAGCCTATCTCACCTCTGACATTATGAATATGTCTAGAAGCGGCAGGATTAACAAAACCTCTAAAGCAGCAAGCAGTTGATATGCTTCTATAAGCTCTGGTGACCAGTATCCATCCCAGCGCTTACAAGCTTGTGAGTTTCCTCCCTACTGTAGCTTGTGCTGCTTTTGGCCACCATACCAGGGAACCATAGTCAGTTGAGGTCTCGATGATCGCTATGTGTATCCAGAGGGTGACACTCAGTTTTAATCTCCATACATATCCAATAAGGCGCCTAGGCACCATTAGCGATGACTTTGTCTGTAAGATGGCATGGTACACATGGGCATTTCATGTCAGTTTCTTATCCAGAATCACTTGTAAGTATTTCACGAATATCTAATCTGGTTCCCACAAGCCATACATTTTCTTTGCTCTTCTTACTAAACGGGACAATGACTTTTGGTGGAATTGATTCAAAATCCCTTTCTCCGACACCAGACACTGGTGAGTCTCAGATGGCAATTAAGTAACTCCTCAAGCGTGCTGTGGAACTTTTACTTGAGCCATGACTATTTCATATGCGTAGCCTTGTGCATATGTCCTCTCGCCTCATTGAGATCTCCTAGGAGGCCATCTAATTCTAGTTCTAAGCCTCACAGTAGAGGTGAAATAACACCCCCATGCGGACAATCTCTGGCTATATCAATCTCCAGAATTTCATAGCCTAGGGAAGATTGCACTTGCCTATTGTGAAGCATACGTTCTATCAACTTGCTTACTGTATGATCAACTCCACGACTTTGTGCTTTTCTAACTATTGCATTATATGAGGCATTGTCAAAAGCACCTTCAATGTCTAAAACACATTGCCATCTTTTTTGTAGCTAAGATGTCCTTAATCCTGCTTGTTAGCTGGTGTACAGCGGATTCACAGTACTTTCCAGTCTGGTATGCATGTTAGTTTCTATGAAGTGGATTTCCAGACAGAACCCACTTCCATATGTATCAGCCAACCAGTTTATCCAAATGAATGATTTAAGACTGATCGGTCGAAAGGATTTGAGATAGGTGTGGTCTGGAATACTACATTTGGATAAAAACCACTCTGCTGACTATCCAGACCTACGGTATATGCGGTATGATGATATTATAGCTCTGAAGATGTTGCAAAGTTTGACAAAAATAGAGTCTGGCCCTCTCTGCAGCAAAGCAGGGAATATGGCACCCCCTAGGTGGTTTTAATTGGCTGAATCGTCACACTACCCATTTAATGTTGGAAACGATGCATCTGGCTAACTTCCACTCGTCATTGTCCAGGGGCTGTTCTCCAATGACTTGTGCCCACCATTAGTATTATTACACACAGTACAATTGGGAAAGTGAGTTTCAAGAAGAAGACCCAGCGTTTCCTTTATTGTTTTGGTATATTGTTCTTATAGGCTTCATTAAAGTACCTACTGGGTTTAAAGGGCGAGTGGTGAAAACTCTTGACAGTTTTGCTGAGGCTCTCCACCTCTTGTGTGAAAGCCCTCCAAGGTTCTTGTTTGGCCTTCTTGATAGCTTTGCCATACTCTGTAAGAGCAAAATGATATGTTTTCCACTTCTGGCTCTATTTTGCTGTGTTAAGATTTCGACTATGCCTTCTTGGGAGTTCTAGATCCTTGTTCCACCATTTGCCCTATTTATCACCAGTTTGGTGTTTATTGGGCAGTTATCCTTATAGTAGTCTATTAAGTTGTCTCCAATTTGTGATGCCACATTATCTAGATCTGCAAAATTTCTTACCTTATCTAAATGACTCAAGCCTATTGGCGATTTCATCCTAGTAGTGTGACCAGAGAGTCCTTCATGAGTTTTTAAAGGACTAATATAATCAAGTCCGTATCCAGTTGGAATTGGATAACTTATGGTCTGAAAAGATGGATTTTTCTGATATATGACCTTCTTTAACCAGTGTTATATTCTCGGAACCTATGGTAATGTCTATAACTTCATCTCTTACTCTATTCTTAAAAGTAGATCTGTTACCAAGATTTAATATATAATAATTTATTCATTTTTAATGTTTAGCCTCCGCAATATGGTATATGATTATAAATTTAGGTAACGTACCTTTTTTTGAAATGACATTAATTCCTATTCCTGTTTTTCTTCACGGATGACTGGCTTCGATCTCTCTGTTCAGATCATTATCAAATCCAATAATACATTAAGGTTCTGTTCGACTGAACTTCGTTAAGATATTATACACAACACTTGACACAAACATAAAAACACATCACAAAACATTTAAAACATGGAAGATCTTGTTGTCATTCACTTTTATATTGGTAGAGGATATGTCTTACACTGCGGGCTTGAAGGTTGGGATTGTCCTAGGTCTTATCAGTGTATTCCTCCCTCCTTTAGTTGTAACATCTGTTTTCCCTACATATTTAGTTTAAAGGTTAAAAATGGGGTTCGAGTTAAATTTTTGTTTATCATTTAAGACGTTATCGGGTGGGTTTTTTAAGGCTTTGTAAATTTTAAACTCCTCAAGTGTGTCCATTCTGCGGATTTTATGGCAAATATGTAAAATATCTATATTTTCTTCAATGCTGTTAAAAGTGTGGTACTTACCAATGATATGTTGGGCGAAGTTCGATTTGTGTAGTAGGGCCCTGACTTTAGGGACATGTTGACGAAATCTTGTCATGAATGATCTTGTCTGTCCGATGTAATAATCATTGCAAGTGGAACATTTAAGTTTATATATATACCAGTTAAATTGTATTTATTTTTTATAGATTTTTGGTTTATATTTAAGGCTTTTTCAAGTTTGTTGTCAGTTTTGTAATAAAGTGTGATGCCATTTTGCTTTAGCCCTTTCCGCTAGGTTTAGTTTAAGATTTGGCCGTATTCAAAACAAAACGAACATTTTCCACGTTTAATTAAAAACACAAAGATAATTTTGTACACAAATGAAACCAACCTTATAAACAAAGGTTTGAAATATAACCTTCCACCGAAGCCTAAAGGCCGTATGTTACAAGAAATGATTAATGCAGAATCCGCTATAAAAACCTTTTCAGACATTAAAAAATGGAGCAAATTTTAAAATGAAATGGAACAAACCCACACCGTAATAACCATTCCAATGAAAAACCTTATTTAAATAATATAATTTTAAAATTAAACCTCAATGACGCAGTCTTAACAAAGGCCGACAAGGGAAACACCTGCGTTGTGATGAATTCTAATGATTACAGTAACTAAGTAAACGATTTCATCATGAAAAATGACATTATAAAAATTGACCATGACCCTACCGAAGAAGCCATTAAATTTCTCATAAACTGCAGCAGAAATCTACTTTGTGAATAGGAAATTAGACATTTGAAAATGATCAAACTATCCGCATCCATCTTACGTGGCTTACCTAAAATACACAAAGAAAATGCACCAATCCGCCTATTACTTAATTTTACAACAGCCCTCTCTTATAAATTTGCTAAAAAACTTAAATACATTTTAAAATCTAAACTAGTTTTGAACAATAACCGCAGCATAATGAACAACATTGATTTCATATAAAAAACTTAAGACATTGTCATAAATAAGAATCAGACATTTACATCCTTTGACATGGTAAACTTGTACACAAAGTCACATTAGTTGATAAACATTCACAAGACCATTCTGGTTTGAGCCACAACACAATCACAGAATTATTGACATTGACAAGAGAAACTCTCAAACAAAATTATTTTGTGTTCAACAAAGAATACTTCATCTAAACAGAAGGCCTAGCTATGGGGTCCCTCTTATCGGGTTTATTATTTGAAGTATATCTCAATCACATAGGAAACAAGTTTATCTTTTCCAGCCTAAATAAATACAGAAAAAATATAATATTTTTATACTGATACGTTAATGACACAATAAAAAGAAATACAGACATAGTTTACTATCCATCCAGAGAAGAGGAGCAATATCTATAATATCGTCTTACCGTACAGTGTCTGAAGCAGCAGTCTTAGCCATCGCAGGAGTGATCCCCATAGATTTGCTGGCTATAGAACAAAAAGGATATACGACAGGGAATCACACATTAAAAGGAGTACAGCAGCCCTTACCGAAAGAACACAGACTCTGAATAGTTGGCAGAAAAGATGGGATGAAGAGATTAAAGGACGGTGGACATACCGTCTCATTCCCGATCTTAAAAGCTGGGCAGAGAGAACACATGGTTACGTAAACTTCTACATCACCCAACTGCTAACAGGCCATGGTTATTTTAGAAGTTTCCTCTTTATAATCGGGAAATTTAATTCGTCAAGCTGTAAGATGTGCAGAGCACTAAGAGATGATGCTGAGCACACCTTCTTCGAATGCAGTAGATGGGATATGGAGAGGCAAAGACTGTTCTCCGTCACGAAGAGGGTGACAGCGAGCAGCATAGGCATGTTAGCAAATGAGGAAAACTGGAACGTGGTCTCCCAATTTGTAAGAGCTGTTCTAGTAAGTAAGAAAGAGGAAAATGGCTTGGAATAAGGAACAAGAAAGAATGTAAATATAGAGAAGTAAAGACAAGAAGAACTCTGGACTGAAGTAGTGTGCAAGCCGTCCCAGACCAGGAACTCTGGAGGAGGAGAGGGTTTTATTCAGTATGAGTCTGAATCGTGACCCAGGGATGCATCTCTGAGTAAGATAACGTCCATGAACGATTTCCCCCTTCTCTTAAAAAAATAAAATAAAAAATAAATGACACAATATTATTATTCAATTGTACTAACAGGCAAGTCAAGTTGTTATGCATATATTTAAACTACATTACACGCAATTTGGATTTCATCTTATATTTAGAAAAAGACAACAAACTCAATTTATTAGTCATAACAATAATGAAATCTAACAATAAACTGGAATACATCATTTATAGAAAACCAACCACAACCGACCAGACATCCATGCTTCTTACCATCCAATACAACATAAGTTGGTGGCTTACAATAGTATGGTTCACAGACTCCTCGACTTTCCATTATCTAAAGATAATTACATTAAAGAAGTTCGCACCATTAAATAGATTTCAATTTCCAATGTAGATACAGTAGATTTAATTGACAGATTAATAAAAAAACACAACCGACCGGAAATAAGTAGAACAGCAGGCTAGAGACTCAAGTACAGTAGAGTCCAGCTAATCCGAACTAATTGGGACCAATTGCTGTTCGGATTAGCCAAAATAATTTAACTAATAGAGAATGAAGCAACTGAACGGGTCTGTAGTGTGGTAATATGAACGAATGATACACAAAAACAAGTACAGTATCAATAGACCGTTTACTCTTTCAAACGCAGAATCAACAATATGCACAGTGCATTGCAGATAGCACACTGAACTACTGTGTGTAGTTTTGTGATGTGGTGTGAGCGGGCAAGCAGACTGTACGCATGACGATACTGCACACAGACTGTACGCACTGCGAACCGAGACTGTATGTCTGCCTCCCCACTACTACTAGGTCAAGCGCCAAAACCATAACAAAACCTTGACGTAGTTTGCTATTGTTTGTACTTCGCGAGTGTTTTATTTAAATTACTGTAGCTAGTTTTTATTTAATCGTGTTTGTGAAGTGTGAAAGCAAAGTGCAATGGCTACTAAACGTAAACATAACACGTTGACTCCACCCTTTAAGTGGGCCTATTGTCCAAGAAAAGGCGATACAATTAAACACACTACTAAATGGTGAAAACCCATTTACGGCGAGTACTGGTTGGTTTGAACGATGGAAAAAGCGCCATGGTATACGTCAGTTAACTATCACTGGAGAACAGCTTTCTTCTGATCACGCTGCGGCACAGGAGTACCTGAGTAAGTTTGTAACTTTGATAGCTGAAGGAAATTATTCCCCCCAACAAGTTTACAATGCCCATGAAACCGGCCTCAATTTTAGGGCTCTTCCAACTAAAAGCTTGGTCTCCAAAGAAGAAACTCGAGCTCCGGGTTTTAAAATGAGTAAAGGCCGTGTAACATTAATGGCTTGTTCCAATGCTGACGGTAACCATAAGCTACCTCTTATGATAATAGGCAAAGCCGCTAAGCCTCGAGCCTTCAAACACATAAATATGAAGTCACTTCCAGTCTTTTATAGAAACCAGAAAAAGGGCTGGATGGAAGGTAAATTATTTAAAGAATGGTTCCATGACCAATTTGTGCCTTCTGTTAAGCAGTTTAGCAAAGATAATGATCTGGCCCCCACGTGCTATACTTTGTATCAATAATGCGCCTTCCCACCCAGATATCGAAGAGCTTTCTTGTGGCGAAATAAAGGCAACTTTCTTACCACCAAATGTGTGACACCTTTACTACAGCCAATGGACCAGGGAGTTTTGCAGGCTCTTAAATTAAAGTATCGAAAACAGTTTTTGAGATCTCTAATCGAAAACGATACTATCCCTTTAGTACAAAAGATCAAGCAAACAAACGTCAAGGATGTTGTCTATTGGGCCGCTGAGTCTTGGGAAAATGTTACAGTTGGAGCGATAAGAAAGTCTTGGAAAAAACTATGGACATCCTTAGAATTTGAAGACAACGCTACCGAAAATGATACAGTTAACCTGATACCGCTGATATAGAACATTCCTGGTTGTGAGGTTGCAGTCGAAGCCGACGTGAATGAATGGATGGCGGCGGACGCCGATAGTGCTGAGACATTGACAGATGATGAAATCATCGCAGCCGTGACGCAAGAACAAGTTCAGTGCGAGGAGGAGGAGGGGAGCGATGATGAACCTGGGTACGGAGGGAGGAGGGAGGAGAAAGTGTCGCAAAATGAGGCAGTAGCTGAGTTTGACCTTCCCCTATGCTATTTGGAACAACAGTCTACTGCCATACCCGCAGATGTGATGTTCATGAGGAAATGGCAGAACTACGCGGCAAAAAATAGATTGTCAAAACTTCAACAAAAGACGATGATGGAGTTTATGTCCAGTAACAAGTAAATTAATATTCACTTTTATGTGCAG
Source organism: Aphrophora alni (assembly GCA_963513935.1). NCBI lineage: Eukaryota > Metazoa > Arthropoda > Insecta > Hemiptera > Aphrophoridae > Aphrophora > Aphrophora alni. Next base: position 62,103,918 of record OY740765.1, read on the forward strand.
TACGGCATGTACACTTTTTTTTACAGCTGAACTATCAAATCTTCATTTGTTTACTGTATTTTCTAAGTTACGTAAATTTAATCTTTTTCACATTAAACAAAACATTTGTATTCTTCAAAATATTACTTTGTTTTCATTTTGTTACAACATTATTTACCTTTTCCATTATCTTTTGTGTTTTAATTACGTAATTTTTTAAATTTTTTATTAGTGCACAGTATGTTCGGATTAAGCGGACGTTCGGATTACCCGTGTTCGGATTAGCGGGACTCAAGTGTATGTGTCTATAGAATACGGCCAAATCTTAAACCACACCTTGCGGAAAGAGCTAAAGCAAAATGGCATCACACTTTCTTATAAAATCGGCAACAAACTTGAAAAAGTTGCTGCCAATAAGTAGTTGTATGGCGCTAACTGCATAATGTTTAACAACAGCTCAAGTTCCCTTATTGGTAGTAGGATCCTGGTATCAAATGGGGTGTAGATGGAGCTCATTATAAGGCCCTGTTTCTCATCCCTGTTACACCAGTTAACATGAACTGTAGTTATATCTTTGGAACAAAAATCCATTAACGGAAAGCTAAGCATTCCTGTACTTACAAGTACACAAGTTCTTACATAAGATGAGGAATTACAATAAATAAGCTTACCTTCTGCATCTCCCAGCCCGGCTATCTGACCTCTGTGAATTCATGTTTTTGGATGAGGGTTATGTTGTTGCTGTCCTTTAGGGAGTGCTGTCAGAAGGCTGCCAAGGTTTATTTTGATTATCCTGATCATTCCCTAGTTTCCAACTCTCCCTTCCACCAGGAGTGATCAGAGGTATCATCCAAACCCGATGTGTGCTCTTAATGGCCTCCAGCGCAGAGTTGTTCATCAAGAAGACCATCAGTAGTTTCTTCTGGTCTTTGTTTACTAACAGAATCTTCCAATCATTTATTCTAAGAACTGGATTTTGTCCAGAGAGTATGGCTTCAGGAGCTTGGCCTGTCAGCAGACTAGGTGATCACAAGACCCTTGTCACCTGCCCACAAGCCCTTGACTCCATCCAGCTCCAGGTTTTCCATTACTGACATTAACCAGCCCTTGAAACTGGTGTTGGAGCAGGCTATGACAAATATATCCCTCTATATATAATACCCTGAAAATTTGGGAAGTGAGCCATCAGGAAGCTTTTGGAACCTCCCCATGATTTTCAATTGCAGATTAAGTCCCTGGTCATCAGTAAACTTGTGACTGGGGTAATCTCCAAGGACTACTGCTGTCTCTTTCTAAGATAAGGTCTCCATGCAGGTTTTAGTTTGTTTGTGGAAGTATGATCCTCTACTTATTTTAACTTTTGGAGCCTCATCATCTGAATGCACATTGAAGAGGAAATAGAGGACTCATCCCTTCTTTTTTCCCCACCCACCTTAATTACCTTTGACTGGTGTGGAGGTAGAATTATTTTCTGATACCATAACAGGTTGAGCTTTGGTGCTGGTGCTAGGTCCAGTCCTATATCCTGAATTGTTCCAGTTTCTGAGGTCCCAGGACTCGCCTCTATCTGCAAGTTTAGTTTTTAGAGTATTCTTGAGCCCCGATTTGGTCCATATAGTTCTTCGCATTCCCAGTCCATAAAATTGTTTGGTAGCATCATTGAGCTACGACATGAAGTGCAAGTTGCTGTTGGGGTTGAGTAGGAGATCTTCCTCTTACATTGAAATTCACCTCAATTTGGGTGTCAGTAGAAATCTCAGGCCCAGAGATTTAGGTAAGATAACGTCAACATTAATCAACATCATATTTTGTTGATAATAAGTGCTTCTTCAGCTTTTTGTATACAAACACTGTACTTTTCGGCTAAGATCTCAGAAAGGACCTCAGCTGATGGTTGTTTACTCCCTTATATCCGATGAATTTGGTCTGGACTCCAGAAGAATTTGGTACTTCACTGATGGGATGCATCTTATTGGTTTGTCCCAATCCGTCGGTCTTAAGCATGGATATACTGTACCTCTGAGATTGAGGGACTAACCAGACTTGACTGAGTGATCATCTTCCCCAACCTCGCGACCCCTTCTTTTACCTTATTAACATTATATCCCTGGTGGGTTTTGGCCTTTCCTCCATTTCACTCTATCAGCCACCTTCTCTTCCATTCTTTCACTCCATTCATAACGATGTCTGCAGTCACATATTCCAGCTACAATGCTTTTTTACACTGTCATTACATCTCTGGGTGGGTTTTTTACCTCTTGTACAGCAGCTTCCAACTTCTCTCTGTTAGTTACTTTAATTTTCCATCTGTTTACTTTCATATTGTCTTAGCCACCTTTACTTTTTCTTCATTGAATACATCACTGTGGGTGGTTTTTGGCCTATTGTACAACATACAACAATTCTTCACTTCAAACTATCAACTTCTTTAGTGACACTACGACCTTTAGTGGTTTTTCACCTCTTTTACAATAACTTTCATCAGCCCAACTGTCTTATTCCTCCATATTCTTACTCCCGTGACAACAAAGTCTGCAGTCATATTGCTAAATCTTCTTTTGCTCTTCACTGCTACTGTTACCCTTACTGGGTTTTAACCTCTATTAAAATGAATCTTCACTTCATTTGTCAGCAACTGTAATTTTCCAATTTTTATTCCCAATACAGTGAAGTGTGCAGTTACAGTGTCTAGCCATCTCTTCTTTTTCTTCATTGCCATTAGAACTCTGATTGGGTTTTGTTCTATTTTACAACAGCTCTCGATTTCGATCTGTTAACTCTCTTACTTCGCTATCAGTTTACTGTCATACACCAAGACCTGCAGTCATATTGCCTATTTTTTCTTCTTTTTCACTGGTACTACAACCCATAGTGGGTTTTGGTTTCTTGTACCACAGCTATTTACTTCAATCTGTGAGCTGCCTTACTCTTTCATTCTCTTGCTCGTATCACAACATGGTCTGCATTTTTGCTGTCTAATCATCTCATTTATTCACTGGCACTACCACAATGGGTGAATTTTAACCTCTTGTACAACTTCAACAACTCTCCACTTTGATGTCAGCTGCTTTATTTATCCATCCCCTCAACCTTATCAGAATCAGAAGTAATGAAATGGGTCACATTCTCAAACCTCTCATATTGTGGGGGAACTCTTCTGGTTTTTGTGATGGACATTAGTTTTGTCTTTTTACTCTCAATTTATCTTCTTAGCTTCTTCTTCCAACTCTTAGAATATTATCTTAAGTGTTGATTTATCTCTTATCTCTTGCAACAATAGCTGAGTCTTTTGCAAAGTTGCTGATTTTACTTTATAAAAATGTACCTTTCTGATTAATTTCATTACCTTTGTGCATGCAATGGATGATTAAAGAAAACGGCTCATAGTTAATTTCTTTTTCTTATCCACAGGATTGTTCAGCTGAGTTCCTTTTTTGTATTCTCATATTATCCCTGGTTATTTGCCAGATTAATCTTCCATGTAACCTATTTCTTTCAACTCATTATAAAGTCTTGTCTTATTAAACGCTACCAAAAGATGAATTGTATTTAGGACTGAAATAAATATGGTCATTTTTAATAAATAATTAGGCTGGTGGAAGAGGGGGGTTGAAAATTTGAGAAGTGAGTGGAATGTCTGGTCTGATCACCACTATGATCAGGTCTGGGTCTGATTAAATAAATAGTTCATTTGAGGATATGATAAGTTCCCAATTTGTATTTAAATGTATTTTATTTAACGGAATAAAATTAATATTATGAATTATTATTATTATAAATAACCCACGTTTCTTGAGATTTTATAAGCTAAGAATGTTTAACACACATAAAAGAGCATATAATATGTTTTAGAGTGCTTTTGGAGACGTTTATGTGCCAGAAGAGTTTGAGCCACCAGCAGTACAGACAATCGGTCAACTCAGTAAAAAATCCCATGGAGTTTCTTCTGGTCCTATACAAATATTAGATGCCAAGACTTTACTAATTCCTAATTTTACATATAATGGAGCAGGAAAGGGTAAGTTTCATACTCTGTTCTATGATATAGTATTATTTATTTTTTCTATGGCCTTAATTTATGATAGCGATGCCTGTTGACATATTTTTACACCATGTTGCTATAAACTCAATTTCTTGTCTCTTAACTCTACTTTTGTGCAAGAATTCGTCAGTTATACCTTATTCTTCAATAACATAATCAAGACACGATGATGAAGAACATCAACTATTTTTCATTTATTGGAATTATTAGATTTGACCGAACTTGATGTGCTGCACTGCGAACAGGAAAGAGTCAATCTAGTACAGTAGTCAGACACTTTCATGTTGGAGTGGAAACACAAATGGTATCATTGTCAGTTGCCAACTATTTCTGTCAAAATTAAAAAAAAAATAACGCCACTGATATCTGATATCTGATTAACGAAACTGATAACTGTTGTTCAAATAAATTTGAGACTCCATTAACAATGCTAAAACATACAGAATATACACTCATGTTGGAATTTTTGTGAAATTAAGAAAAGACAGTTTAAACAAATAATCAAAACAGATCACCTTGTTACACAAAATTCTAATATATTATCCTTTTTATGAAATTACAATATAACTGTTTATGCCATATATATTTTATGAAATTACAAAATAACTGTTTATCTCCTATTTAATTTATTTCCCCCCACATATATATATATATATATATATATATATATATATATATATTATATATTTATATATATATAAAACCTTTCTTTTCTTAGTAATATTTAATTTAAAGTGTCACGCCTTCTGGGCGACAAATATGATAAGGCTTTGGATGTTTACACTTTTTTATGTTAACCTGCCTTATCTTTTGAATTGCAAAAAGAAAATATTTTATTAATTATTTGATGTTTAATAGAAAATTATAAACAAATTTTGATTACATACTTTAGTTTCCATCTGATTTAATTCAATTGCTCAAATTATGGGCGCCATTTTATTATAATTCTTATAATAAATTATCTTTAAATCCTATTTGGATTCAAAACAAATACTATTCAAATTTAACTTACCATGAACATAAATTTTTATGAGTTAGGATTTTAATTAATTAACTAAGTATTTAAAAAATATTATTTAATCTTACAAAAATAAACAATGAATAATATAATTTGGTAGAGCTCAATTATTTTATCTATCTTTATAAAATAATGAATAATACTCGGGGTCTACTGTTTACATGAGTTCTTTTAAATTCATAGAGATGGATTATAATTATTATTTAAGTAGTAATTCAACAAAAACAAAATACCAATATTCTAACAATTAATTTATTCTGAAATACTCAATAAAAATAATACAAATTGATAATACATAAACTTTATAATGTTTGTTCGATACCAGTTTTGCAGTTGGCGACTAATCTGAGTTGTTAATTATAGACAATGCGCTGTTCCAGCTAATAACAATAGTTATCGTAGCACCTCACACTTCCTTATTTCAATGATTTTTTAATACCCTTTTACTTAATTCACTCACTCGGCGCTTAGACCTTAACTCGTTGGTCTTAACTTTAATCACTTAAACAACAATAACACTTTTGGCTGATAGATATGTATGTTGTCAGAACTGTAATACATCATTTGGCATTAGAACTCTACAAATCTTCGGCAATTTGGTACTTATAATTCCTCTAATGTTTATTCCTCCATAACTTATTAAAACACCACATTTTGATTTTTCATTGTCTAGATTCATTAAGTACAATACTCCTGATGTAGTGTATCATCAGGAGTTTAAGTGTATTAGAAATGAGTACCCCTCTAGTGAGATTATTTTCACAGATGATTCTAAACTGGACAATAAAGTCGGTCGTTCGTATTACTCATCCTGTCGGATGTATATATATATATATATATATATATATATATGTATGTATTAAACTTGTTTCAAGTGTATTTACTGTTGAACTCTTTGCTATTTTGAAAGGCCTTAATACTCTTCCATCTGATTTCCATCACTATCTTTTGTGTTCTGATTCCAAAAGTGCTTTACAGGCTATCCATGATAGAAAATTCCTTTTTAGAAAATATATTCTGTGTTTCATACACAGAATTCAGCTACAGGACGTCAGAGTATCATTTTTCTGGGTACCTGGGCATTGCAGAATTACGGGAATCACAAAAGCTGACAAAGCAGCAAAGGAAGTTACAAGTCAGATGTCTATCACGAAGATTGTTATGGCATCTAACTTTGTATAAATTGTTAAATTAGTTTTGCTTAGACAACAGGAGGAAGAATGGACAAATATACAGTCCTATAAGTTGAGGGAATTAGAAGATACCCTCCATCCGTGGATCCATTTACATGCCAGTTGTCATGAGGAAGTAGTGGTTACCCCTCTTTGGATTGATTATTCCATGATTACTCATAGATTTCTAATGGAACACAGGAATTTTCTCAGCCCAAATGTTGATGGCAAAAATGGCCCTTTTCTTGGAGATTCAACAAAACGACTGGTCCTATGAACTTTGCTGTCAATGCTTTATTTGCCACCATGTCAGCGTTCTCATTTCTGCTAATTCCAGCATGTCCTGGCTCCCATCAAAGAGTAACATTGTTATGGCCACCAAACTGTGATAGGGTCTTGAAGCAATCCCATACTAGCTTTGACCTAAATTCTTTTGAATCTACTGTTTTCAATGCTGCCTGACTGTTGCTGTAGATGTGAATTTCCTTATCCCTGTATCCCAGTCTTAAACTTTCTTGGGGACTTTCCATTAAAGCTGTTATTTCCAACTGGAATACTGTGGGGGTAAAGCCCCATTGGTAATAAATTGTCTGACCAAGTTTGCTTCCACAGATACCTATGTCTGTTCCACCTTTACTTTTTGAACTGTCTGTAAACTACAAACTACTCCAGTTCTCCTCAAGGTATGTGTCTTCTTCCCTCAGACCATTTCTTGCGTTCTGGTATTATCATAAGACTGTTCTGGTAATGAATTTGAGAATGAGTAATGTGTTTTCATGTGGTCAGAGATGATGTCTAATATATAATCTCCTGTGACCATTATTGTGATTTTAGAGTGTTCCAACTTACCATGAAACTGTTTCCATAAGCCCTTGAATTGTAGGAAATAAGCACTTTTCCTAGCCTCTGCCCTAATGAACTCTATATGAAGAATGTTAAGGCAACAATCCAAAGATGCTCCAGGAACACTACAAACCGCTTCTGTTACCGCAAGTCTCTGGATTTCCACCAGTCTTACAGTTGATCTCTGAATTTCTACTTTAGGCCATCACACAACGGCACAATACGTATTGGCAGGTCTTACCACAGAGGAGTAAAGCTAAATCATGTTTCGGCCGTAAACCCCATGTCTCACAAATCACCCGCCTGCATGCCATAAGTGACCTTTTACCCCTATCAATGACACAGTTAATATATGAACCCTAGTTACAGTAGAACCCCTCTAATCCGCCCTCGGGTGGTCCGTTACTCTCGTTAATCCGACCGTGCTCGAGCTCGCGATATTGTGCCGACTCACCGACTTGTCGATGGCCCACGGCCCGTCTGGCGCCATTCTTTCCGGTTTGTTATCGCTTTACCGCTTCAGTGCTGTGTCATCTCTCGTGAAAAATTAAACACTACAAAGCTTTTTACAGATTCCCCTCTGTCAAGTCTTTTGACACATTTAACCGCGTCTGAAACGAAACCAACACACGCTTCCGTATTCCCGTTTTCGTAACTCGCTCATTTTTATTTACTGTATATACTGTACGTAGATCATAACCAGTCAAAGACAAGAAGAAAACTGAAAAGAAATGTTATATTTTCCATAATGTATACTAAATTGATTTGTGGAAAAAAAGCGGCCCATCAAACGTTTTTGCCTTTGTATGTCTGCTATACCGACGGGTGCCAATGCCGCGGTGTTTTTATACCGCCGACAATGGGATACCGCTATCGACAAAGTCGTTTGACTCGCCGCTGCTTTGGTGCCGCGGAGTTTTTACGCCGCCGACAATGGGATACCGTTATCAACAAAGTCGTTTGACTCGCCGTCGCTTTGGTGTTTCAATTACAATTTATTTTTGGAAACTCTCATCCAACCAGTACACTACGATATAGGCCGGTTAACAGAAGTTCTACTGTACTTGCAAAGTTTATATATAGACTTTTAAAAGTTTATATATCACTTTAAAAAAATCTGTTTATATAATATGTAATAAATATTGACTTTTTTCGGATAATCCGACCTTTTTTGCGTTCCGACCATGCCCCCAGTCCCGAAGGTGGCGGATTAGAGGGGTGCTACTGTAATTCTATTATCCAGGACTACCCCTAAATACTTAACCTCAGTTATCATTTTAGTTTCATTACCAAAGATATCTAAATTAGAGGTCCAAGACCCTCCAATTTCCTTCATTTAGTAAATGGAATGATTTCAGTCTTGGCCGGATTCATTGACAATCGTTCTTGCACCAACGTTTAACTGTCCTTAGTGATTATCCAAGCATTTCCATGACAGTTGATATAAACTTGCCAACAACAAGTATCACATCATCGGCATAGCCCTGAGCATACACCCCTTTTTTGTTAAGATTACTGATAAGGTCATCAACCACCAAGTTCCACAGTAAGGGGACCTCCTTGTGGACACCTTCGAGTTGTGTTTATTCTAGATTTCAAGTTCTAAATTTTTGCCATGCAGTGAGGATTTTATAATCCTGTTTTCCTACATGGTCTTGATTCATCTACTTACCGTTCCATCAATTCCGTGACCTAGTGTCACTTTCATAACAAACTGGGTTGTGGTGTTATCAAAAGCCCCTTCAATATCTAGAAATGCACCTAATGCCACTTCTTTATTGCCAAGAGCATTTTTTATTCTGGTCACCAATTGATGCAGAGCAGAGTCACAGAATTTTCGTGGGGTAGAAGTATGTTGGTTAATATGGAAAGGGTTCTCCATTAATACCCCTTCCCACAGAAACCTATGAGTTACCTTCTCTAGTACGTTTGGGAGAAACGAGGACAAGCATATGGGGCAAAAGGACTTGGGTTCATTATAAGTCACCTTTCTTGGCTTAGATATAAACACGACCTTGGATACTGTTAGGAATTAGGATACTTTTAGTTAGGAATATAGTATAAGTTCTTTTTAAGAAGCCAGTATAACAACAATTATCGTGACTGACGTGGAAAAGTGATGAAATTGCTTACCTCGCAAGCAAGGCAGACATCAGTGATGCTACAATGATATGTAAACCCTTGGGTGGGAGGAAACTTGGTCAGTGGGCCAAGATTGATCAAGGGAAGGTGCTGCAGGAATTCTTGAAGATAGTCAGATGGACTTGGAGAGTAAGAGCTTCCTGGGAGAATAATTTTTGAAGATAGCCAGACCTACTTGGCAAGTAACAGCTAAATAGGAGTATTGAGACTTCAGACGAGCATCAATGAGTGGCAAGTAGGATGACCAAACTTTGTGTAATAACCCTTGTAATTATTTCAGAGTCAAGTCTTTATAAACTATAACATAGAATCAGATCTGTGAGTCACAACAATTAGGGTCATTGTGGATTAATAGTAGTAATAACGATATTGTAGTATTGTAATAAGATAGAAGATAGTTATTCTTAATAATAATTGTTAATAAAGATTAATTGAGTACTAAACCACTGATTCGATTTAGTTTAACGTTAAGGAACCCAGGCAGGTTAAAGGAACCGATCCCAACAAATGGTGCATCAACCCTGTTTTAGTATTTACTAAAAATTTGTTTAACATTTTGTTTCTTTTGGTTCATACATTAATGAAATAAACCTCATTTATTTCATTGTATAATTTATTTGGTTCATTGTTTAATTTTCTGATTTATAAGTGTCATTTAAAAGTTCATTTACAAAAAGTTAAACTTTACAAGAAAGCTAAGAAATTTTGTGTATGTTTTGTCATAAAATTGTATGATATTTGTTATACGTTTTTAGGTTGTAAATTTTGTTGTTATTGTTGTTATTTCTGAAGATTATAAATTAATTTTGTTTTGATGATTTAAGAATATTTTATTTTTATACAGTTTGAATTAATGATTTTTGAATATATATGAAGGGTTGTTATGCAATTTGAAATATTTAATGTTATATGTGAACAATTTTTGATTTAGTCTTTCATGTTTAACAAGCAATGTTAGAACTGTGTGGACAAGTGAAGTAATTGTGTCTGACTACTTAGGTATGAAGTGTTATGTGAGAGTTACATTTACATGCTGCGTAAGGGAATTTCTTAGTGCTTAATTGTTTATTTCCATATGCTGAATTTAAAGGTCAAAGTTGCTTCTTCTATCCTCGTTAAATTTCAAGTCTTCACGGGTAAACGCTTATACATACTTAGCAAGCACAAGTTTATTTTTAGTTTTAATGAACATAGTAGTTGAAACTAATTTAAACAAATGTTAGGTTATAAGTTAGTCTTTTGAATTAAAGCAATTGTGGTTTGGCAAGAGTTTAAAAAACGGTAACAATATGAAAAAAGAGTTACCTAACATCACAAAGGAACAAAGGATGAGCAAATGTTACCATTCTTTGATCCTGGAAGGTTTGGGGTAAGCACCGTTGAAGAAGTTTTGAACCATTTGACACGGTCCGAAAGAGCTGCATTGGCAAATAGTTGGGGAGATATTAAGAAAGCGATCTACTTCCCATGTATCTGGAGGGGGAGGCATTATTATTTTTTGAGAGTTATGGACGAAAACAGGAGCAAATAACTTGAGACAAAATTAAGGCGACATTTACAATCAATCACATTTGCAATGGAGCAAGAGAAAGAGATATTGTTATTAAAGCTGATCAATAGACTATCATTGCTGAGGAAGTCCATCATTCAATATAGGACGGATGTAGAACTTCTGTGTGCATGCATAGATAATGATATGTGTGAACAGAAGTTGTGTAGGCATAACTTGAAAGGTTTGAACCCCGGATTGTTGCAGCAGATTGCAATGTTGGATAATTTAACATTTATTAAAATTGCCAACTAACATTGCAGCATATGATAAGGCGAAGTACTTTTTAAGGAAACACTTGGGGATTAATTCTAGAATACAGGGGAAAAATGAGGGGAGTAATTTGAACGACAAGTTTAATATGTTGATGTCCAAATTGAAGGAGGTGCTACTTAGTAATGACAACCGTAAGAATGACCATTATCAGGTTCGTGACATGCAGGGTTTTGATAGGAAACATACCTGGTATAGACCACAAGGAAATAGGGTTGAATGATGCAAGGAGGTCAGGGACTTTAGAAATTTTAGGGGGAAATTGTCTCTCCCTCTCCTGCAGCTGCAGTTATGGATGGTTTGCTGCTCTCTTTCTTCTTCTTAAAACCATGAATCTTCCTCCATTCAGCTGATAGGATCCATGTTCCCTTAGTTTCTTTCTGTTTCCTTGTAAGTTTCCTATTTCTAGAACCTGAATCTTTAGGGTTTGCTGACGGACATCGGTATTTTCACCAGTGTCTGTCAATAGTCTCTCTTCCTCACTTAGTTCCATTCTGGAACATGTTTCTTCGGGTGTAACATCTAGTGTCACCTCCCCAGAAGATGCCACTGCCGTAGTAGACCACAAATCACTAGTCACTCCGTGCTCCTCCTGAAGGGATTTTGTTCTTCTTATTTATCTAAAAGCAATGATTGTATGATATATCATTAGCAGTGATGTATCCCACATATTCCTTGACACCAACCTCCGAAGAGGGTGGATTATCCAAGACCAACCTTGAAGTGACACTTAAGGTAGGATTTCCAATTGGATTGTCCATTGCTCATTTATAACACCATCTTTTGGATATTTGTCATCAAAATACCCTACTCCTAGATTGATTGCTTCTACTGCAACATTCTGATCCAGTCTACCCATGGTTTTATATCAGAGTTTCTATCTCCTAGTCTTTGAAGAACCATCTTACCATACAAGACACCACAGAGCAGTGCATATTTTAATGTCGGCACTTACTCACCATATCATAGCATTGTCATTGGGTTATTGTGGGATTTTAATGAGTGTGACCTCGCCACATGCCACCCTCTCCACACCATAGTAAAGCTGCCGCTTTGGTCCGGGACTAATTATTTGGCCAAGCCTTACTCGCAGCAGTCCACCATATCTGATGGCACGTTCTAGATTCAATTACTGCAGGGCCCATTTACACCCCTGTAATATTACTTTGGTTGTTGTTTATTAAGTTTTATACAAATTTTAACATGTTAAATTTAGCTGGGCTCTTTTACAGCATTGTAATATTTTAATGGTTGTATTTTATTATAGTTTCTATGCAGAGTTTGTTTACAGCCTTGTAACAACATGTTATGTTGTGTTTCTTGTATATTGAATATTTTGTTTACCAATGTTAACTAGATTTAGTGTTGTTAATGCTGTTTAAATTTTATATTTTTGTTTGTAGTTTTTAATTCTATTTGTTAATTTTACTTTGAGGAGCATTTTATGCTCATTGTTTGTGAAGGTGGTGATGACCATGATGTTTTTTCACCTTAAAACCATTTACCCTTATCACTGTTGCATTATTTCTCAATAGCTGTATGCATAGTAGTGGAATTGCAAACAAGGGTATTGATGTGTGGTACAATGCCCTATTCTTCTCATTCTAGTAACAGAAGAACAATAGGCTTATCAGTATTGCTGTATTTACCACAAGCTGTGTGAATAGTAGTGGAATCGCAAGCAAGAGTGTTGATGTTTAGTACAATGCCCTATTCTCCTCATTCTAGTAACATAAGAATAATAACCTTATCAGTGTTGTATTATTTCTCACAAGTTGTATGAATAGTGGTGGAATTGTAAGTAAGAGTGTTGATGCTCTGTTCTTGTGACTGGAGAACAGTAGGCCCAAAAATGCTTATTTGTGTTTGAAAATGTTAATATCCATGGTACGTTTCAAGATTCTGCCCTTAGAAATTAGTGTACAGTATGGAGATAGTCTTATCAATAAGTTTAAAGTATGGAGACCCTGGTGAGATTACACTGATCAGGGATCAAGCGTTTGTTACTCTCAATCTGTTGCCTGTGTATGTTGTTTTCCAGATGTCAATAGACTAGCTGGCATAAAATATGGACATTAGGGGTAAAATGTAAATTAGCACACATTACTTACCAAACCTAGTAAATTAATATTGATCTTGTTTTAGGGTTTGCGAACTTCAGATGTTAATCTGAATCAAGTATCAATTTAAAATATCACACTGAACTTTTTAAATTGTACTTATTTCATTGTTTGAAATTTTTACTTATAACAATTAAATATCTCGAACCGAACATAATAAGTTCATTTCAGTTTGATTGGAATTTCTTCCCCTAATATTTATCTCTTACATCTTTTGTCATTGTCCATGGGGATGTATTTATTAAATCCTTTTCAGGGCTTTATTAATATTTTCATTATCAAAAGTTCATACTTCTGAACTCTGTTTGTTAAAGTTTGTGGTGAGTCTCAGTTACCACTGTTAATTCATAGCTGAAATGATTAAGTTGTAAGTTGCAAAGCTGGTTGTCTAAGTGATCATTTTAACTACCACCATATGCTCAAGCTATTAAAACTTAACTTGTAACCCTAAACTATGGTTGAGGTTAGCACTATTGTGGGAGGACAGCTGAGGAAATTTGACAGGACTTGTATGTATAGAATGTAGGAAGATGGCATATTCAGAGAGATTTTTGAATTAAGGTTATGTTAATTGTGTTTTAATATTAATTATAAAGTGTTAATTTAACACCAAATAATGGGTTGACACTTGTTAAATATCTGTCAGTGTATGCTCTTATTTTAGTGCATATTTTATTAAAAGTGGACAAAATGGTACATTAGTATAGGCCCTATATCATGTTGGTATATTTAGTTTAAAATTTTGAGTGGTACTGGATTTAGTACTACCAGTTAGATAATTTAGTTTAATTAAAGGTAGCATTATTGCCTAGCGATTAGGTTTGTGTTTGGTGTACAATATTAATTGGTGTGATCATTTTCCTTGAATCTACAACATTGGTTTAACTTAGCTTACTTACAGTAATTCTCTTGCATGACAAATGTAAACATTCGGATGAAATAGTTTTACTTCAACTATAACTGCTTCCTAAAATAACCGACAGTAATAAGTTCAGGACATCAGATTAATTTCTGACCTATAAAATTTAATCAAATTATATATTAAACTCCTTTATTTTTAATTGTGGATGTTACAAATGTGTAAAGTATTGATATGGGTTTATTAAATAGAGATAAAATGCCTCTGATTTTTACAGATACATACTTCTGGGTCGGAGTTGGACCACAGCCGTCTTCCAAAGGAATTAAAGTGCCGGACGAATATGGGTTGTAAGCTAAGCCAGAATGTTATACTATTTTATACCGGGTGAGCCAAAAGTCACTGTGCACAATGTTATATTAAAATACAAATATTCCTGAGTAATAATAAAAATCAAATTTATTGTTTGTTTAAGAAGAGATCATTACAATAAGGCCAGCAAAGAGTCTGATTCAAAACAATGTCTACTTAGTACATTCAATGATGACGAGTGCAAAGTAACTTTTGGTTCACATGTTATTTAGAACCCTCTGCGGATGGTCATTGCATACATACTTATTTTAGGTACACATTTCATTAATACAAAATTAAAATCCTTGTTTGTATAATTATTAGAATTCATAAATTTAAATAATTTAATCATAAAAATAAGCTACTTTCTTCTTCTTTTTTTTCAGTTGATATATAAAGAAACTGTTTTATTTAATTAGGTATGGATAGCAAATATTGTAATAATTTGGGGTTTTTATTTTCTTCCCTTATAAACATCAGATTGAAAAAATACTACACACAAAAGATATTATTGATGTTTGCCATAATTAAGTAATACAAAAATAAATAATCAACAGCATACACAAATTGTACAAACTTTCTGTATACAAAACGAAAGCCTATGTAACAAAAAAAAAATCTGTTTCTTCAAAAATGCTGGTTCAGGTATTATCTTTCAAAAAGTATAAATA
The DNA here is from genome assembly GCA_963513935.1 of Aphrophora alni. NCBI lineage: Eukaryota > Metazoa > Arthropoda > Insecta > Hemiptera > Aphrophoridae > Aphrophora > Aphrophora alni. Next base: position 62,118,937 of record OY740765.1, read on the forward strand.
AACCGTGGACCTATTTAAGCAGGCAGAATGTCTCAAAATTAGTAAAAGCGATATTTATTAAATTTTGTGAAAGTTTATGACCTAAACCGATATGCCAATTTGCATGTAAAAGAATACTTCCGTTCACGAATAATTTAGGAAATAGCAAAATGAACCTAATGGTAGTTTATTTTATTAGTGTTTTCCAAAATATCCACAAATCATAATTTTCTCTTAGGCACAGTTTACAATTTCAGTGAAACCTTCACATTTCATCAAAATTTTATTAAAATCGTTTGAGGCATTTATGACTTGAACAGTCCATTTTCATTTTTATATCTATAATTTCTGAAACACATTTATGGGGAGATGGGGGACCAATGTGTTTGTTTAGGGCTGTTTATTATAATTATTAGAACCAATTGAGATAAGCAATTTTGAGTCTTAGACCAGGTACTCCCAATTTTTACAATAGTGTCTAGAGATGTGATCGAAACATCCTCATATATTTGAGAAAAATCAGTCCACATGATTAAGTTACAATTTGGTGCACAGACATAAGATAGACATTATCTTAAAACCACATTTTCCCCCTCATCACAATACTTTTTATTAGAATGTATTGAATCAATCAGTTTATGGAATTATACATTAAAATATGACCACCATTAAAGTTTCTGATTACTTACATACTAAAAAGATGTAATATCAATCTTGACTTCTAAAGTACATAAACAATTTCATGAGTTTTATCAAAATGAACCATTCATAAATATAGGACTAACTCGTATTTTTACTCTCTCACTTATCAAAGTTTTAACCTCCTGATGGACCTTGCATTAAACTGCAAAATTTTGGGTCATTTAGACCATTCAGCTAATTTTGTAACAGTTATTTTTTGCCCTCACCTCTGGTTCACAATTAAACTTTAATTATTGGCAAATTGATTAAAAATAAAATTATTCTGTGGGTTACTTGTCCCACATCACTTCAAAATTTTGAATTGATCAGATCACCTGTTCTTGAAATAATTTTGTCACACACCCATTCTTACCTGGTCCAACGATATCACCACTTTCTAAAAATATATATGGTGAAGTGTGTAATATATTGAGGGTACATTTTGTACTCGCAACATATTAACTAAAAAACTGGGGAATAGAAATAATTACAACTAGATTGAAATTAAAACATGGTCTAATCATCTTGCTGGCTGGGAACAGAGTAGGACGCTCAAAATGGTGTGTTCATGGATGTTTCTATGTGAGGGTGGGGGTTAGGAGTAGACCAATCATTTATTCGATATATCTTTGTTACATATCACTCTACCTGAACAGACTAGTTAACAAAATACGTACTTTCAACTTGACTCAAGGTCAATGTGAATTCAATACATTCCACTCCTCCCTCCAATTTTACAAATCTACCTTTATTTTTATTTTTTATTACAATAACAAATTTTATTATTTAATCCACATTACAAATTTTAATTAAAAATTTTACTATTCCACTAATCATTTAACAACATAAAAATAATTATAAGTCCTGCCAGGTAAACAAAACACTTACATACCAAAAAATACTAATTGAACAAAAACAACATTTTTTAAAATTTTTATAAACTGAATTTAATTTTTAAATTAATGAAACAATTCCTTTATATCAGAAAAATAAAACTATTACTGATCTTAAAATAATACATTTTAACATAATACATAACTCTACTGTGACAAATGATTACAATATTTATTTACAGGTTTTCTTTCCCTCATAGGATATCTCCGAGTAACAATTGGAGAATTAACAATTGGTGTTAATGACTTCCTTTCTACACTAGGCCTACCTTTCCTCCCCTCTCATCCCTATTAGGACTGGGAGTCTGACAGACAGCTGATCCTTGTTGATCTGTATTGTCAATTTTTAAGTATGGCCTGTCTCTTGTGTGACTGGTAATACTGGTTCAACAGGTTTTTCAATTATATCTGAATTTAAACCTATCAGCTGATCAATATGTCTTTTCCATATTATGCCTGACATTAATTTAACTAAGTAAGACACGTTAGACAATTGTTTAATTACTGTACCCTGGATCCATTTATTTTTAGTTCTGTAATCTCTTATCATTACTGTTTGATTTGGAAATAAATTTCTAGTTTTAGTACCCCCAGCATATTCTACTTGTTTCTTTTGATTTTTACGTACTAATTCTGGAAAATTTGGTCTTAATAAATCTAATCTAGTCCTTAATTGCCTGTTAAACATTAGTTTAGCAGGTGACTCATTTGTTGTTAAATGGATCGAGTTACGGTAATTCAACAAAAACTGATTTATGGCTAAATCAAAGTCAATATTTTCCTTTAATGCAATTTTTAACCTATTCTTTACATGTTTTACGGCGTTTTCAGCTAAACCGTTAGTTTGAGGATGATACGGTGAAATTAATGTGTGTTGTATTCCATTATTAGTTAAAACCTTTTTAAATCATTAGATGTAAAAGGGGGACCATTATCTGAGCAAATATGTTCTACGATACCAAATCTTGCAAATAAATCTCTTAAATGTTTAATTGTTTGGTTAGCACTTGTATTATTAACTTCTAAAACTTCTAACCATTTACTGAAAGCATCTACTACAACTAAATACATTTTGTTTTTAATTGGTCCTAAGAAATCTAGGTGAATGCGTTGCCAAGGTTTTTGTGGATAACTCCATACATGGAGTTCACTCTTAGGTGGATTTTGCCTTACTAAAATACATGATTCACAACTATTTGCTAAACTTTCAATATCTTAATCTAAACCAGGCCACCAAAAATACGACCTAGCTAAAGATTTCATCTTTACAATTCCTAGATGTCCTACGTGTAGTTCATTTAATACATACAATCTTAATGACTTAGGAATAATTACTCTATGACCCCATAACAGAATATCCCCTTCTACTGACAATTCATCTTTTCTACGGACAAAATCATTTATATCTACTTTACATTTATTTAACATATCTGTAGACCAACCGTATTTTAAAACATTTAAAATAACCTTCAATATTGAATCTTTTTTTGTTTCTTCTCTAACATCTTTAAAATTTATAGGTATATTATCTTCAACTATATTTTGAAGGTAAGTACCAATTACATCGTTTTCATTTTCTTGGGTACTTAATTCTAAAGGTTCAGAAATAGGCAACCTAGATAAACCATCAGCATTTCCATGATCTTGTGATCTTACATAACAAATATTAAAGTTATATGCTGATAAGAAAAGAGCATATCTTTGTAGTCTACTGGCAGCCATAAGAGGTAAACCTCTCTTTGGTCCAAAAATGCTCAGCAACGGCTTATGGTCTGTTTTTAAAGTAAAATGTCTTCCCCATAAATACTGATTAAATTTTTTAATACTCCAAACAATAGCTAATGCTTCTTTATCAATTTGGGAATAATTAGTTTCGGCTTTACTAAGTGTCCTTGACACATACGCAATTGGACGTTCTATTCCTTCAGGTTGTAACTGAGATAAAACACAACCAATACCATAAGCTGATGCATCACATGCTTGTGTAAGATTCAATTCCGGGTTATAATGCGCTAATACTTTTGGTGATACTAATACATCCTTAATTTGCTTAAAAGCTATCATTTCCTTATTACCAAATTTAAATTCTACTTCATCTTTTAGTAAATTATACAACGGATACAATATATTAGTTATGTTTTTTACAAATCTTGCATAATAATTGACCAAACCAAGAAAACCCTTTAATTGTGATACATTTTCCGGAATTGGAGCTTGCACTATGGCCTTTATTTTACTTTCGGCTTTATGCAACCCATGTTTATCAATTACATAACCTAAATATTCTACACTTGGCTTAAAGAATTCGCATTTATTTCTTTCAATGGTTAATCCATTTTCTTTTAACCTACCTAACACTTGTCTAAGCCTATGATAATGTTGCTTTGTGTCACATCCAGTAATTAAAATATCGTCTAAAAATACTATTACCCCTTCTATACCTAATAATATTTTTTCAATTATTTTCTGAAAAATGCCAGGGGCTGATGAAATTCCATAAGGAATTATATTATATGCAAACAATCCCTTATGTGTACTGATTGTTACTAATTCTTTTGACTCATCGCTTAACTCTATTTGTTGATAAGCTTGTCTTAAATCTAATTTAGTAAAAGATTCCCCTTTATGTAAACTGGCAAATGATTCTTCAATTCTAGGTAAAGGATATTTTTCTACCCTTAAAGATGGATTTAATGTGACCTTATAATCCCCACAAATTCTTAGTTGTCCATTTTTCTTTAATATAGGAACTATTGGAGTTCCCCAATCTGAATTTTTAATAGGACATAAAATATTTTCAGACACTAGGCGATTTAAATCTGCCTCTACCTTAGGCTTCATAGCAAAAGGAATAGGTCTAGGTTTACAATATTTAGGAGTAACATTTTCTTTTAATTCTAGCTTGATTTTTGATTTATTATATAACCCTATTTTATCGTTCATAACTTCTGGGAATTCCTTACATAAAGAATTAATTAATTCTAACCTGTTAGTATTATTTTCACATTCAACATATTTCAATGGAATTTTTATTTCTACTTGCAACTCTTTTAGCCAATCTCTACCCATGTGTGTTGGACCTCCTTTTTTAATAACATACAAACTTAATTTTTTATTTACACCCTTATAATTGACATTAACTTTTATCATACCAAGTGGAATTATTGGTGTTTTCGTGTAAGAATGTAACCTTAACCTAGTTGCTTCTAGTGTAATATTTCTAAAATTGTTTTGATAGAAAACATCTGACATAACTGTTACTGGTGACCCTGTATCGAGTTCCATGACCACTGCTCTATTGTTTATATTAACCTTTACTTTAACAGGTTCACAAATTTGAAATTTAGAATTATTATATAAAATCTCTACTGAATCGAAATCATTATTAATGTTACTTACATCTCTATTAAATGAATTGTATTTTGATCCATTCTCATAATTTTCAATAGTAGAAGTTTCAACAAAATTTTGAGCAGTAGGCCTGAATTTATTATTTTTATTATAAGTTTGTTTATATCTGCCCGAAATATCTGACTTAAAGGCTTTCCTAAAATTATTAGAATTTTGGTTTGTACTTACAGCATTTCTGCACACAGATTTTAAATGACCTTGTTTACCACATACAAAACATTTGAAACTTTTAAATTTACAAACACTGACATAATGACCCATTTTTCCACAACACGAACACTTCACAAAACTCTCTTCTTTCTCTCCCCTTTTTCGATTGAAAGGTTGATGATTGTACCTGGTTCCGTTCGCCATACGGTATAGTCCTTTGCGAAAATTTCCTGTGTTGTTTCCTGTTGAGAAGGTTAGGGCGTTGTTTTCTGCTGCTTCCTGCCATGTAGCTATGTGAACAGCTTTATCGAAAGTCAATTTCGATTCTCCCAGAAGTCGTTGTTTAATCGTTTCACTTCGTAGGCCGCTTACTAGACGATCCCTTAAATAATCAGTCAAATTTTCTTTGAACTCACAATGGGTAGACAGTTTTTTTAATTGAGCCACATATTCCGCGATATTTTCTTGTTCTAATTGGTTTCGTAAACTAAATTTATATCTTTCTGCAATAAAAGATGGACGCGGATATAACTGTTCCTGTAGTAATTTCACTATTTCATCGTATGTTTTAGACGCCGGTTTTTCCGGTATACACAAATCTCTCAATAAATTATAAGTTTTTACACCAATCACAGTTAATAAAGTACTTACTTTCTTTTTTTCATCAATGTCGTTGCATTGAATAAATAATTCGAACCGTTCAATATACGATTGCCAACTTTCTTCTGCACTGTTAAAATCGACCATGCGACCGACCGTCGCCATTTTGTTTTCCAAAACCAAGCACGTTCACTAAACCATGTATGCCTTTCCACACACGTATGTACTTTTTAAAATATGTGTAACGCCTTCCCGTATACACTCTCGATATTTAACAATTTTTGTGTTACGCCTTACCGTACACAACTCTAAAGTAGTTAATAAAGTTTTCTAAACACTTTACTGAACACATGTGGTTTGTCGTTACAAACTCTATATTTTCTGGCTTTACACACTGCCGTTAAGTTACTTTTAATCCTCGTCGCCACTGTAATATATTGAGGGTACATTTTGTACTCGCAACATATTAACTAAAAAACTGGGGAATAGAAATAATTACAACTAGATTGAAATTAAAACATGGTCTAATCATCTTGCTGGCTGGGAACAGAGTAGGACGCTCAAAATGGTGTGTTCATGGATGTTTCTATGTGAGGGTGGGGGTTAGGAGTAGACCAATCATTTATTCGATATATCTTTGTTACATATCACTCTACCTGAACAGACTAGTTAACAAAATACGTACTTTCAACTTGACTCAAGGTCAATGTGAATTCAATACATTCCAAAGTGTTTATAATCAATCCTTATAGTGCATATGTGCGCACAGCAAACCAAAGTTTGTAAACCAGCTTTTAGCATATTTATAGATTTCTTTCTTTAACATGACGGACAATACTTTTCAATACTTTGTTATTTGTAAACAATCAGAAGACCACTCTTATACCATTGATCATTTTATCATTGCATGTTGACAAGATTAGCTTTTCTGTTTCAGTTTGGAGCCTTTAAGATTGTATTCAAAAGCGACTGTAAAACTACAACTCCCAGGAGAACTGACGATATTCGACATCGATTGGTTGAGCATTTATAATATTGAAACAAAAGAAAACTTTGGTTCAGTCATTATTCCAGATAGCCCAAATGTTCCTCCTTCTCTAGTTAAAATTATAGTAAGTTTTATAATAAAGTTAATGCATTTATTACTTCTCGTAAACTCCTCAATTGTTTACATGCCAGGGGTTCATAAAGTGTGGGTCACGGGCCATGTTCAGGTTGATCGTGGAAGCATTAAAGCTATTAATAAAATATTTTGTAACATATTATTTTACATAAAAAGTAGATCTATTTCTACCATAGCCAAGACACGTCAAAGCGATCAGTTAGGTTTAAGTTTAGCAACTGTTCTTGGTGACAGTGTTTGTTCTCTCTCTCTCAGTTGTTTGTTGTAACTTGAGCCCTGGTATGCATGAGAGGGGAAGAGAGTGACCTAGGTGTGGGGTCTAGCTGTCGGGTGTAATTATTCAAAATCTCTGCAGAAGCGAACTTGAAGAGTTCTTAAGTTTATGTTACTTTACAAAAAAAATGTATTTATGAGTTTATTATTTAATCAAAAATATTGCTCAGCTATAAGGGCGCCAGACTTTTGTCAAATCTAAACAACAAAAAAATGAATTTAATGAATTTAACCTCAGGGTCGCAAGTTCTTCCTATATGTGTACTTCTACAGTGAATTCTGGTTGAAATGAACACACTTGGCTGAAATTTTGACATAAAGATTTATTAAACATTTCAATAATTATGCATGTACATTAATCAAACAAGACATATCATGAAATATAATTATAAATAACATCCTATTAATACTTATTCTTTGTCGCTTTGAAGAAGGTCTAATTTGTAATTTCAAAATTTGATTTTTTATTAAAAATTGAATTAATTTTAAAAGGAAACTTGCAAGTATGAACTTTATGTTATAAAATAAGAGATTTGAAACAGCTTCTTACTCATTTTTCTGAGTATTAAAATATTCATAAAAGAAAATAGTATTGTCCACTACCTTTATGGCTAGCCGGACTAGCAAATATTTTTTATAATTGAAATTATTTAACTTTACATATATTAAAACTACAAAAAAGAAACATAGAACATATTATAAAAATTATATGGAATTGAATCATAACGTGCTGTGTCACGATCTCACCAAACCGTAGTAGCCATTGTCCTTTGCTGATGAATCTCTTGTAAGTATTTTTCGGCGTGGAACTAACGTTGACTACACCAGTAATTCTTGTATTGTTCATTTCTCGGTAATTGATAATAACGTTCATACAACACATCAAATATAATCGTTCATTGTCCGTCTTAACAAAGCACCGGTACCACGTTGCACCATTTAGATTCTTTTGCTATTTTTAAGTCTTCACGTTCAAAAAAATATAAAATATTGTTATTGTCACTTCTAAAAAGTTTGTACACCATATTTCCTGCAACTTTAATACTTTCTAACACATAATTTCTTGTTTAACAAAAAACTCGTGGTGGACACTAACATAGGTCCGTTAACGACGGTACCCAATCTTCTAGTGTTCTATCTCTCGTGCAAATCGAGAACCTGTTAAAACTGGTTAAAAAATGCGCACGCACATCTCTCAGCCACCGTTAGATTCAAATAATGTCTACCTCACTTCCTAAAAGAGTGTCCAAATTGTCTTTTTACATAACACACATTTTTATTATCAAACATTATCCTAAATTTATACATTATTAATTGTTTTTATTTTGGAAATCTATTTTTATCCTTTATTTATTCCGTCCCACTTTGAAAATCCCTATTATACATTTGACTCGAGTTATACCCTCACTACTTTACCCGCGATTTTAAATATTTTAATCAAACCTTAATTTATACATTATCACAAAAACCCCACAAGATTTGTATTATGATATAAATATTGTAGTACAAATCTTTCATATATATAAAAAAAATTAAAAAAAAAAATTCAATAGATTTTCAAAACTATTAACTTCAGCAGCTAAAAACATTTATATATACACAACATGTAAAATAGGAAAGATTCTCTTTGTTTAGACTTATTTCCTAATTCCCTTTTTAATACTCTAACTATTTGTTCAGTTTATCAATATTCATCTATAACAAAAAAAATAATCACTTATTGCTAAAACTTATTTCTATTCATCAATAAACCCACATCAGGTTTCTTATCAACATCCGTTGCTTAAAAGCTTTCCCATCAACATTTTCTTATTGACATTGACTGTCAATCAACTCTTATCTCCAGACTCAAGTCTACTAGGATTTCCTGCTATCTCTGCTTTTCCTTTCACACGCAATATCCTTTGCCAAGAGAAAAATAATTCACATCTCTACTTCAAAATATAATTTTCATTTTAGTTACATATCAGAAATTTTTAAATTTTTTTAATTTAATCATGAATTCAAAAACTTCTCATTATTACTTAAAACCACTTCAAATTACTCAACTATTACTTAAAATCACCTCAAATTATATTAAACCTTTTTAATTCTAATTTTACATTATTATTTACTTTAACTTAATTCCAATTATTACTTGTATTTACTTAAACTCTCCATTCTCCTTTGTCTTGCTGGGACAAAATGTTCATTACTGACTCTACTAGTTACTAAACGTCTTTACTTTTACTAAAACTTCAAAAAAAAAATATATAACATCATTCTCATAAAAAAAATACTTACAGAATTCATCTATCTGTTTCAAACTTCTCCTTTACAATTGTATTATTACTTAGTATCTCATTTTAAAAATTCCTTCTATCTCCAGTTTTCCATATTTTAATAATTTAGATTGCATTAACCACCAAAAAACTCTCTCTACATATGGCTCAGCTGATCACCATTGTATATATCGTCGCGTAGAAAACTCCTTAAAAAACTTCATTAAAAAACCTCATTATCATCATATAATCGTAGAACTCCTCAAAACTTATTCTTCCTTCATAAAATCGTCGTATTCTTCATTATATCATCGTAGAACTCAAAAAAACCTCTTACAAACTTAAAATTAACCATTAATGCAATCAACTACCATTCTTATAAAAAACTCTCCAATAGAACAACTTCATCTTTTTAATACCATTTTACTTAATACTTCTGTAAAATTCTCATCTTCATATAAAAAACTTCAAAAAACTCTTTGCTTAAACTCCTTCACATAAAAAACTTCATATCTATTAATTGAATACAAAACTTCATTACAAAAAAATTACATTATTTCCCAGCTAACACACCTTATTTCATCAAAATCATAAATACCTTTATCAATTTACTCCTTAAAAATCATCTATTATCTCAAACTCCATTATCATTTATTTAAAATCTCTACTTCAATTATTTATTTTTAAAATTCATTAAAATCTCTTCATTTACTATTATTTCTTAACCATACTACCTTCTTTTAAAACAAAATTTAACATTTTCTACTCATTATTTATCTTAAATCAAAAAACATAAAAAACTTCGTTATTATTTATCTTGGCAATGCTTTATATAGATTTCTCAATCCTTGACCAGTTATTCCTTTTTTCAAACCATAAATCACTTAAAACTAACAATATTATTATTTCACATTCTTAACTAATCCTTACTAACATCAAAATTCAAATTATTTCTTTACAAATTAACATCAGCTTATCTTAATCGATTTAACGTATATACATTCTATTAAGAAATTTTCCGCTTTCTTACATATTTTTTCTTATTCTGTCACGTCCGGTTTTATTTTAAGTTTTGTTTTCAACAAAATTCTCTCCTTTTACCTTTAAAGATAAACCTATTGTCTTTTTATTATCTCCTCTAACAGCTGTTTCTACTTTATAGAATAGACACAAAAAAAAACTTTTCTTATAGCTGCGAAAGCTTATGACACTTTCAAACATAAATCATCGTTTACGTTTTTTGTCCATAATTACATGTGACAAGATTATAAACGACTACGTTGGATTTTTTGATAGGTTTTCCAAATTAACCCGATATCACCCTGCCTCCAAATGATAATATAGGTTCTTCGTCGTATCATTCTTCGAACATGGCTACGCCCTGTCCATAAAGAACAGCTCCTCTACCAAACTTTATATTTTTCAATATAAATAAGAACTCTTAGTTCTTTCTTCAAACTTCTCAAATTGTCAAAATTTTAACTATATTTCATTTACATGAGTCATATGACAATTTTTTGTTTTTGTTTATTTTTTATTTATTTTATTTTATTTTATTATTCAAAACCCCGCCAGAATACTTAAATTTCATTAGAAAACACTATCCAATTTAATTTAAGCACCCTGGCCGAACATTGACTAATAAAACCATCCACGTTCCATTTTTTATTTTATTTTATTTATTATACCTTTTTTATTTGCTTTTTTATGAATTTTTTATTATTTTATGCATTTTTTCTCCTCTACCCCCCACTACAATCCTTCTGATTGCTCTAATATTTTATGTGTACACTTCTAGTTACAAACTTTAGACTCTTACATAAAGTAACATGTTATGACTTTAAAATGTGCAATGGTTGAATGCAATATCTCTACTAAATTCAAGATAAAGCCCAAAACACACCCTAACTTCATAACACATCCTTCATGCAGTCCAAATGCTTTATTCTTACGAATAAAACATTTTATTTACTACATAAACGCCATCCTCCTTCCATCTGTTTTGTTTATTGTTTAAATGCATATACGCGAAAAAAAAATTTTTAAATTCATAAAAAATTTCATCAAAATCGGTCTATCCGAAGTTGAGATATTATCTCTAGACCAGACTGTACCTCTATCGTCGCATGTTTATCGCTTACAAATCCCTTTCACACTTCAACATAACGCTATCTTTATTTTTCAACAATCTTCCATCTCAAATTATTCTAAGTCCTTAGTAGATAAATTACATTTTATTCTTTTAAAATCAATCCAAGTAGACTTCCTTTATCTTAAACATTTTATATTATACAAATTATCTTTCACTTAAACTTTTCTTAGACAAAAAAAAATTATTCTATTACTGCAAATTAATAGTTTATTTTTTAGAATGGAACTTTCTGAACATCCTGTATCTCAGTCTCAACGTTCTACGCTCAGGAATTTAGGCCTGGTTATTGGAAGTAAACATCTCCCCCTTTATGATGCAATATATCTTTCTACTGATAACAAAACTCTCAGCTCGACCGACTCTACAAAACCTTTTTTCAATATTGCGTCTATTCAATCTTAACTTATCCTATTCAATATTAAATATTACTTCTTCAGTTCAATATCAATGATTCACATCTGCAGCCGTATAATTTTCCTTCCGATTCAACCGTTATCAGTCACGTATTCTAATTATTTATTCTCTAATAAACATACAGTTATTTACTGATATAGCCTAGCGTCTCTTCTTAAATCAAATACTAAAACGTCTCCTAAATTAAAAAACTTCTAACATTTCATCTTAACCTACAAAATTTATTATTACACACAGATTATTTATTCATATATCTTACTTATTTATTGTAAAACTTAAACTTATCTATCATACAAAATATTTATTAATCATTATTATTCAATTCAAGTCCGTGTTTATTTAAATGTCTTTACATTATTTTGGTCATTCCATATTCATCATTTATAACCCAATTATAAATTAACTACTTCTTCCTGTGGTTACCCGTATTGTGAAACATTTTGTAAAATATAGCCTGATCTCTTGACATAATTGCAATGCTAAATACTACTTCTAACTTAGATAGTTTTTCTAGGCTAGGTTTTAAATCTGACATGTATTCAACAAAAGAATCTCCCTTGTTCATACTACTTCTACGCTTTATTATTGACAAACCTTCCACACCCTTCTTTCTTACAGACATTCCTACACTTCCTCCTCTCATAAACATCTCACAATACAATGACCCACATTCGTCAGCTGTCAGTTTAGAATTCTCAACCCCACAAGACCTGTTTATTACTACAAAGCCCTCTTTTACTATTTCTTTCTCAAACTTACACTCGAACTCGCTTTGTTCAAAAAGACTTAATTTTCTGGTGCTGAATTACAAACAAACTTCTAAATTTTAACATTGCATATTTTTCAACATTGAAAGTTTTATGATACACTTGTTTTTTAACATAAACAGCTGACTCTTTTATCATTATATTATTTATTTTTACTTTATTTTTTTAAATCACTTATACCTTTTTTAACCCCACCAAATTCGTTAATCTCATCATTTTTCTTAATTTCTAAATTTGCATTATTGCATATCCCATTGTTTACTTGTTTATCAACTTCTTGAACACAATCATTCACACAATTATCCTCTATTATTATTAAGTCCTTTGAAACCTTATTTACTTCATCAAAATTGTTAATTTCAACTTTATCTATTACTTGATCTAAATTGTTATCCACATTATTAATATCCTCTATCAAAACATCTTCTACATTATTAACCAGTTCAAATTCTACTTTTTTCTCACAATAGCTTAATTCAAATTCTACTTTATTATTGTTTTCAACAGCATAGATACTCATACATACATCACTCGTTATTTCTTTCTGCACCTGACCTAACCTCCCCACTACATTAATTCCCATCTCCCTAATTTCCCATTTCAAATTTTCTTCTAATTTTACACAATCTTGTTTTAATTCTAATTTAGTCTGATCTAACTTCTTATCTAAATTATCTAATTTAACACTATTCTGCTCGAATTTAGTATTTAACTCTAAACTATTTTGTTTAATTTCTTTTAACTCTAAACTATTTTGATCCAATTTAGCATTAAAGTCTTCAAACTTATTATTTATTTCTTGTTTTAACTCTAAATTCTCTTTCTTTGTTTCTAATCTATTTTGGTCAAATTTATTGTCTAAATCTTGCTTTAATTCTTGTTTTAACTCTACATTATTTTGATCAATTTTATTATTTATTTTCAAACTACTTTGTTCAAATTTTGTCATTAATTGCTCAAACCAACTCTCCATTTTATTATCCTGATCATTATTTATTTTATCCCTATTTGCTCTTTCTTGCTCAATTACCCTAACCTCTTCAGCCCTTAATTCCTTATCGAAATTATCTTTTTCAATTTCTACCCCTACTACTCTTGCCATTTTTTGATCTATACTTTCACACCGTTTTTTACTATTTTCCATCCCATTACTACTAAAACCATGAAAGCTTGAACTTAAACTACTATTATCGTTCACACTTGAACGTCTACTACTACTATCGCTAACATTTATGTCCTGATCTAACATATCTTGTGCAAATTGTTCTTCCAATTGCTCATTATTTTGCGGTATTTGTCCTAAGTTATCTAAAATTTTCTCAACTTCTAACCCTACCTGTTCACTGTTATTACTTATTTTTTCTAAATCCATCTTAAAATTATTATATTTACTTTGTTTTAAAAAATTTTTTTTTAAAGAGAAAGTTTCCTATTGTTTATAAATGTCCTTACCTTTTTAAGTGTTTTCATTGTACCAGAATCACTGTATTATTTCGACAATTCTTTGTATTATTTTAATACAAAGAGAGCCACGCTGTTGGGCGACAATTGTTATGATTCAAAATCTATGCAGAAGCGAACTTGAAGAGTTCTTAAGTTTATGTTACTTTACAAAAAAAATGAATTTATGAGTTTATTATTTAATCAAAAATATTGCTCAGCTATAAGGGCGCCAGACTTTCGTCAAATCTAAACAACAAAAAAAAAAAATGAATTTAATGAATTTAACCTCAGGGTCGCAAGTTCTTCCTATATGTGTACTTCTACAGTGAATTCTGGTTGAAATGAACACACTTGGCTGAAATTTTGACATAAAGATTTATTAAACATTTCAATAATTATGCATGTACATTAATCAAACAAGACATCATGAAATATAATTATAAATAACATCCTATTAATACTTATTCTTTGTGCCTTTGAAGAAGGTCTAATTTGTAATTTTAAAATTTGATTTTTTATTAAAAATTGAATTAATTTTAAAAGGAAACTTGCAAGTATGAACTTTATGTTATAAAATAAGAGATTTGAAACAGCTTCTTACTCATTTATCTGAGTATTAAAATATTCATAAAAGAAAATAGTATTGTCCACTACCTTTATGGTTAGCTGGACTAGCAAATATTTTTTATAATTGAAATTATTTAACTTTACATATATTAAAACTACAAAAAAGAAACATAGAACATATTATAAAAATTATATGGAATTGAATCATAACGTGCTGTGTCACGATCTCACCAAACCGTAGTAGCCATTGTCCTTTGCTGATGAATCTCTTGTAAGTATTTTTCGGCGTGGAACTAACGTTGACTACACCAGTAATTTTTGTATTGTTCATTTCTCGGTAATTGATAATAACGTTCATACAACACATCAAATATAATCGTTCATTGTCCGTCTTAACAAAGCACCGGTACCACGTTGCACCATTTAGATTCATTTGCTATTTTTAAGTCCTCACGTTCAAAAAAATATAAAATATTGTTATTGTCACTTCTAAAAAGTTTGTACACCATATTTCCTGCAACTTTAAGACTTTCTAACACATAATTTCTTGTTTAACAAAAAACTCGTGGTGGACACTAACATAGGTCCGTTAACGACGGTACCCAATCTTCTAGTGTTCTATCTCTCATGCAAATCGAGAACCTGTTAAAACTGGTTAAAAAATGCGCACGCACATCTCTCAGCCACCGTTAGATTCAAATAATGTCTACCTCACTTCCTAAAAGAGTGTCCAAATTGTATTTTTACATAACACACATTTTTATTATCAAACATTATCCTAAATTTATACATTATTAATTGTTTTTATTTTGGAAATCTATTTTTATCCTTTATTTATTCCGTCCCACTTTGAAAATCCCTATTATACATTTGACTCGAGTTATACCCTCACTACTTTACCCGCGATTTTAAATATTTTAATCAAACCTTAATTTATACATTATCACACGGGTGGCACACATGGGAGGGGAATGTGCATAGAGCTACCTTCACCACACACTTCTCTGACTAATGAGCACACATTGCCCCTGTAGTGTTAATCACAGTGATTTTGTTTATAGGTGTTAGTGGAGAAATTAATCTAAGAGAATATGAAAAAGTAGCTCAAAATTATTTTTTGTGAGAAACTACGGCATCATTAGATGAACCTTCTACATTGAGTAATGTTAACCATCACAAAAGTGCTAATTTTGAACAAACATCATCTACATCTGAGTTAGTCTAGGAAGACACCTACCCATGACAAATAGACAAAACACTATTGTTCACAGATACTGCCCTGGTGGAAATGTCTAGGAAATATTCTGGTTTAGCAGCCAGAAATAAGAATATAGCACCATTAATAGCTTATAATTATTACAGCATACACAGAGAAGCCTTGGTAGTGAAAGGGATAAATGAAAACTACAGAAAGTTATCAATTATCGTTAATTTTGTAAATTTTGTTGAATCACGGGATCACGGCAGAAATGTCCTGAATTTTTGCCTAATTATGTGATGGAATGGGCAGTGACCACAAACAACTTCTACATCTGGAAGTTCGCTGGCTATCTCGTAGAAAGGTACTTTCCAGATTTTTGAGCTTCAAAATGTTTATATTTTTTACATTTTTTTATCTGTATGCTACAACACTAATATATATATTCTGTAAGACTATACATAGTAAGATTCCACAATGTAAGACTTTACCAAGTGAGACTTAAGTGAGTACACCATGTTACACTTGGGAAATTTTTGTAATATAATTTACTTTGATTTTTAACGGGGTTCCAGCAGATTCAATTCCTCAAATTTATATCACTTTTTGCATGAGAGGAGTTTTATACTTATAGGTTTGTAATACCTAAAAAGGGTTAATTTAATTTGGATATAGAATAACCGGGAATCGTTTAGAATCAATGTGGGAGGGGATAGATAAGTCGAAAGAATGACTTGTATTACATTTCAAAATAAAGAGAATTAAATTAACATAGGTTTCCAAACTTAAATAAATAATAATGTATATAATTCTAGATATAGTTAATAATAAGAAACTAAATAGTGTTTTGTGTGTTAAAAATATAGACGTGAGATTTGTAGAATAAGACTATTGAACAGTGTCAGTATGCAAGACATTTATCGCACACGTCTGCGAGTTTTGAATGACAGTCCGTGATATAGAGAAGTGTGGACCCTGTAGCGGAAGATGTGGAAAATAACCACGAGGTAGGGAGATCAGTCTTAGTAAGGAGCTTGGAGGGTGAAGGTGTTTTCAGAGGAGCCTTAGCATGGGATCTGACGAGGTCAGACCTATAAGTAATTTGTCTGAAAAGTTTTGTTAAAAAAGTAAAGTAATTTGAACAATGTAGACAAGTGTGGCAAACGGTATTAGTTTTTGAATAGAGCAGAGTGTTAGAAGTGTTTAGTACGAATAGCGTGTTTCATAGAAAGACAATAGGCAATCACACGCTGCAACAGTGCAATGTTTGGTTTCACCCTTTTATTACTTCTTTTTGACGTTATTGACAACAGAAGGTTGTAAATGGGAAATTGAACTTATTGCTTTGCAATTCCAATAAACCCTTAATTTTATTCAAGTCCCACCTTTGGGGAACTGCTTGATAAATTATTTATTAACGCCCTTATTATGCCAAACAACACAATGCTCCAAGAATAAAATACTGTCTTTAGTATTATTCTTATATATTAGGAATCACTTTAAAATTCCTTTAATACTTTTATTATTTAATCAAAACTAGCTCTTTTTTCTCTTATTGCTATAACTTTAAAACTCACTCTCAGGGAGTGTCATTTGAAAGAGTTATTTTGCAGAATCTATTTAAAATTGTGAAATTTATGAGAGCACAAATTATTTCAAAAAACACTCTTAACTTTAAGCTGAAAACAACATAGGGTTAGTTTAAAATCCACACAACACAATGTTATTCAGAAATAAAATTTATATTTTAATTAAAAATTCCTTTTTTAATTCTTTATATTAATCAAGATTTTAATTTATAAAATTTCTTAACTTGATTTGACTATAACTTTTCTTAGCTTTTAAAATATCTTACAAGAATTCAACATAAATATCAATGACTATTATCTCTCTAATTATTATTAAAATGAATATATCTTTACTTATTATTAAAATCAAACTTACTTTAAAATTAAAAACACATTGACTTTAAAAAGTACATATATAAAATAAATAAGAGTTTAAATTTGATAATTTTCCCCAGAAAGTTTTTTTAATTTATTTTTTATTTCAAAGCGAATATTTATTCAAAATCGTAACTGTGGTACCTTGTAAACATATTTATAGCTGTTTTCGGCTCCTGTAAGGCAATGCTGATTACAGTTGTTCTGGTGAAGGTTGAAGTCTAGTTGATGTCAGCTAGCAGTCCTCAGTTACGTTGAAATTGGTTATGCTGTTGTTAAAGTTGAATGATTGCAGATTGAAGATCTTGTAGTCGAAAAGTTTAAAGATGAAGTCCAAGTTTGAATCAGTGTGGCTGTTTGTTGTATCTTGCTATACCATTTGAAATGCCAGGTTGCTTCCAATAAAACAATCTGTATAGCCTAGTGCTGATCACATAAAGATGATTGTAGGTGACTCTCCTCCTGGTGCTAGTTAGAGTTGTTCTCCTACTAGGAGCTTGATCAAGACTGCTTCTCCTTCTAGGAGCTGTATCAAGACTTGTTCTCCTTCTAGGAGCTGGATCTAGACTGAAGAAAAGTTCTGTTGAAATGGACCTCCAAAACCTTTTCCCTGTTCCATGGTACCAATTTCTATGAACATTTCCCTTTCATTTTTGACATTTAAAGTTGATTAATTTGGTTTATTTCTTCAAGATTTCACTTTAGTTAGTTTTTATTATAACCCTTTTGGTTATTTTATTGTTTGTTTTACTTTAATTAGTTGTTGGTTGTTGATTTACTAATTATTATTTAGTTTATTTGTATATAGGTTGCCAGCACTGCATTTGCAAAATCCAAACACTTGACTCCTCCCCTATTGTGTGGTAGGGGTTTCTACAGGTTGATTCCTGTACTGTCTGACGTTCTGGAATTTAATTTGTACACTTTCTTGAAAATTCCCATATCTCTGGTTCTAATAGGAATTCTGGAAATCTGTAAATGTCATTTTGTTCCTCTTGACTTCTGGATTCCACACAACTTTGATTTAAAGTTGTAGGATGACAACTTTCTAAGATATACCCTTTTTAGTTTTTCGTGATTTTTTCTTTGACCAACTTTTGATCGGTTCCGAATTTCTTAATTCTCCTTTTTGGTTTTTGTAGCCTATGCCTTAGAAATGAAGGAATTCTTTACTTTTTCATTTATTTTCATTGTCTGATAAGTTATTCGTTGTTAAACTTTGTCGATTTTTAGATGGTCAAAAACCCCCTCAAAATTAATTACATATGTACTTATTTTGGTATCATTATATTATGTCACATATCTTTAACCTATTTCCATTATAAAAATTTTAACTTATTATATAGAAAAAATTTTAGTTTTTTGTCTATGCATGTTTTTTGCAATAACTATTAAACTATTCGAGTTAGTAAACATTTTCTTGTATTTCCTATGCTAACCAGTTATTCTTTATCATAATATGCTTTTATATTCAAAATTTAAACAATTTAAAATTTAACATAGGAACATGCATGTGAATTATTTTTGTAACAAAGTTGAATCATATTATTTAATCCAGTCTGGACTTGTAATGTCACGTGATCAACCGAGCTATTGTTCTCAGTCGACCTGTTGGCTCATGTTAGGTAGCCAGTCTCTCACTCCACTTCCCTTACGCTTTGAATGTTTCATTTATTAATGAACTTGACAAAACTTTTATAATTCTACTTTTCTTCATATTAAACAATTTTTTTCTGTACACATTATTAATTATTTATGGATATTACCATTTATTTATGTATTCTTGCTATTTATTATATTTTAACTAAAATTTTATGTTTTACAAAAATTTTGTTTTTGGAATGATTTTGGTGAAAAACTCAAACCGTTTCAGCGCGTAGTATCTGAATGAAATGAAATCGCGAAGTGCGATTGAAATGATTCCGACGGACGTTTTCTTTTTTCGCTTACAGAATGACGGAACTATTATCAAACAACACGCTGCATGGACCACAATTGAGTAATGTGTTTTACGATGACGGACTGGTAATTCTGTGTTATTCAACACTCGGAATTCAATTTGTTTATTATGTAAAATTTATTTTGTTTGATGTTTTAGTTTTATAAATTTAATATTTTCAAGTAATTATATTTTTTTATGTCAGAGAACAATAGATGTCTACTGACGTACTTATTCTTTCTATATAATGTAAATTCAAAAATAGAAAACAGATAATCTCAATCTGCTTAATTTTATACATAAATTTCTAGTTGCAACTTAAACAATAAATTCAAGATTAAAAAACTTAGACCTTCTTAAAAGGCAATACAAAAGAATCAATGATAGGATGCCTAATATAGATGATCTATTAGATTTATATTAATAATGATGTTAATGTACTAATAGTCTTGTTAATAAATTCATGTCAAGTTTCAGCAGAAATAAGAGTTGTTCTTTCGCCAGATAAGTCACTGTAGTACACTTTTAAAAGAACCTACCCCTGAGATGTTTTAATAGTAACTTCATTTTTCAAAATTGGTAAGCGAAAGCTTCCTGGCACCCTAGTTGCTGTGCAAATTTCAAATTAAATAATTAATAACTGCTTTTCAATTTCAAAATAAAATTAAATACAAAACCCTTTTCATTTATTATTATTACAGGTTAAAGGAAAATAATGAGACGATTATTCAATTCCAAAAAACAGCTTTAATTGCGACATATGTTTCGCCGTTAGGCATTTTCAAGCAACTAAATTGAAAACAAAACAAGTCTAAACTAAAAATGTGAGACAAAAGGAAAGGTTAGAGTAAAGGGGTTGAGAAATGACAAAAGAAAGGTCAATGATCTAACCTGTGGGATGGAAGAGGGGGTGTTTTAGAAAACAAAGGTTACACAATAGGTGTTCGATATTGCGGTTGGTTTGACAACTGTGGTAAAAGCGGATGGTTCAGTAATTTAATTTAAATTGGGAAGAAGACTGACTTGAAAAATACATGAATAGGTTAATTGACATTTTGAAATTTTTAATAACTAATAAAATGGTTTTGATTAATTTGCTGTCATGTTTAGTTAAACCTAATGTCACAGTACCTTGTAGAGGCGGCGTTCCTTTCTTCGTAATGTCCTGGCGTTAAGACTGCCCGTGTGCACACGCGAGAACAGCTGCTCTAAACGCACAAAACTAAGTACAATTTAAATCATAAACACAAACAAAAAAAACACTTGAGTTCTTCTTATTAACTAAACATGACAATTGTTTCTGAGTCATAAATAATTGAATTGTGTCAAAATGCGTATAAAATAAAGAAACTGAAAATGCGGAATTGTATGCGGATGAAGAAGTACCGTTAAGCTACCTGTTTGAGGTTGAAACTTGGACTGCTGATATGAGACAAAGGATACCCCAAATCAGCTGGAGATCTCAGACTTCCGGTTGAAACGGTATAATATTGAAACTGAACTTTAAACTGTAGATATACTGAACAATAGGTCTCAATGTTGTTGCAATTTAGTTGCATATGCCTAACGGCGAAACATGTCGCAATTAAAGCTGTTTTGTGGAATTGAATAATCGTCTCATTATTTCCATTATCATGGAATTCCATCATTTACCGACTGTTGTAACATTAAATTATAGGTTAAAGTAAGTACAGAGATGAAATTGAATAATCTTAAGTTATTAATTGTGAAAACAGATGTAAAAGATATAGATATTTATAGTGTTTTGTCTCATAAATAAATCGAGTAATCTAAATAAAAATGATGTCTCTCTTTCAAAATGTATTTAGTTATATCATTATAAAGATTGTTTTGAAATCCTATTTCTAGAGAGAACTATGCATTATTCTGTACACAGATCTCTCAACATTTACTTAATAAAATATTCCCTTTTGAATTAACTATTTAATTATTGAAATACACAATTACTTGCTATACATAATGAAAATATTCTCAATTAATTACAGATTTTCTTAGCTCCTTTGAAATTGCTTGGCAGGTATTGTAAGATACTTAAATCAGCTAATTCATAATAAAGGAGTTTTTAATCTTTAAATCATGCTATTTGATATAAATACTTGATATTTAGTTTATTTTATTTATTCTGAATTTGATTTAATTTGATTGCTATTTATTTGATTTTAAGCTTATTTTAGATTTACTGGTTAAGATTTGGTCTTATTGTCATTAATTTTATTTTAAGTTAATTTTAGTTTTAATATTAATTAATACAATTAATTGCTTTAGTCGTTTTGCTTGATCATGAAGTACTGAGGTAATATAAATTTAGAGACATATATAACTGAGGATTTATAATGCAAAACATGAATCATTAAACATATTAAACTATTCATGTAAATTGATTTCAGCCTTACAAAGACACTCTTCCTAACTGCTTGCAACTGCACAGAGACTTGCAAGTTAAATGGGAGATATTTGGTCCACAGATAACTATTAAATTGGCAGGTCATGTTGGTAAGTTAAATTTAGCATAAAATTGGTTCTATAGTTAAACTTTGCATTAACACTCTGGCCCGCCACATAATTAAATGAGATCCTAAAGACCCCCCACCACCTACATACACTCCTCCTAATAGAGAGTGCATTACATCCTCTTACCAAGGCCTCACAGTATCTTTCTAACTACCACCTCTTCCAGAGAACAGTTTCAACCTAATCTTTTCTTTTGTTATATCTGATCTTATAACTCCTTTTCATCCAATTTATCTGCATTGAGCTTTTTACATTATATTCTGCTTTCTCCATGGGCGCCGACTTTTAAAAATTATTGGGAGGGCCTAAAAGTGATTGATGGGGGGTGGGGGGTAATCTTGACTTAACAAGTCAAGATTTTAAAATAGCGAGAATGTAGAATGCACAGCCTAAAACGATAACTTTCAA
Source organism: Aphrophora alni (assembly GCA_963513935.1). NCBI lineage: Eukaryota > Metazoa > Arthropoda > Insecta > Hemiptera > Aphrophoridae > Aphrophora > Aphrophora alni. Next base: position 62,141,671 of record OY740765.1, read on the forward strand.
AGTTCAAAAGGGTAGTATTTAACATAACATTTTTAGAACACCTCTAAGAAAAGTTTATTGAATAAAATCAATAGTTTAGTAAATTTTAAATAAATATCGTCCTTATAACTTCCATGAACTTTGACATCCTTCAATGGTTGTATTACATAAGAGATTATTAAGCAAATGTAAGAATAAATATAATAAGTCTAGAGACCTAACAACAAATTATATTCATTCCAGGCAAAACTGGACTCCCATGAATTTTGAAACTTTCTATTACTTTTAGATACCTGACTTGTCTGACTAGCTTGATTTATAGCTCTAGGTACCGGTACGTTACCTTGGCAATCATACAAAGTGCAGGGTTTAGGCAACGGAGCTCTAGGTACATCTTCCAAACGTGGTTTTTTTACAATAAATCTGTCCATTTCGTTAACTAATACAAACCACACATAATATCAATAATATCATTCACAACAATCACAACATCACTTATAATATTATTAATGTTAGGTACAGCACAGTGAAAGTCAAG